>JALIZH010015258.1:0-21286 GCA_030522465.1 Rhipicephalus appendiculatus
GCTGCTTTTGTTTCTTACAGCAAGAAGTGAGGGCGAATTCGCGCACGGAAGGCCACAATGAACAAAATATGTGGCTCACACAGCTCATACAATTCAAAGCTGCAGTAAGACCCTTCATCCTGAAATAAAGAAAAATGTAACAACACGCGCGCGGAGCGCATTCTGGGCAAACGCGTTTTTATTCGAATCTTCAAAAAGCGAGGCTATATCGATCGCGTACCGAAAATATCCGAGCTTTGGACATTTTATTCTTTTCGCAATGTTGAAGGCTTAACAGGACTAGTATTTGCTGGAGATATGGTGGTGCTATATAGGGGCACAACTGGCTCTCCTTATCCCTGTCGGAAAGTAATTTACGAAACAAAATAGCGTAAGATTTCGCTCGTGCTTGCATGGATTTTAAATGAGGTAGCAAGTCGCTCGCATGCGGCTTGGCCGCAAATTTCGCTGCACAATGCGTACTTTAAAGCACCGCCTGCCCGACGCTAAGGCCATTATTCATTCGGCTCATTGTATATATAGCAACAGCGCATGCAATGAGCTTGCTGCAGAGACCGCTGGTATGACGTGATTAGAGATCCATTGTAGATGAGGATTTCTCAAGGGCTGTGCACCGAGGCGGTTATTTACCGCCTCGCCGAAAAGATGTGCGCCCGTAAAAAAATGCTCAAAGGCAGGGCTGCTTTTCGTATACGCTTCGTGCTCAATCTATAATTGAGCTTTGACGACGCATGCTAAGTGACGACGCATGCTTTTTGCAAGTAATATTGTAGAACAAACCGCATCGGCCGACTTTTCCAGCGGCAATAAACTAGGAATGAAAAAAAAATCAGCAGATTGATTTGACACAGTTGTATATGTTCTGGATAGCGTCATGATTAACAATCGAGATGCGTTTATTTTGCTTTTACTTATAAAGCTGTTATGTTAGTTATAGTAGACAACGAAATTAAAAAGCAAAATTCACTATAATATGGAAGCAAGCTTCGTGCGTGCATAAGCACCACATGTTTCTTTTTCATTACTTCTTATTTCGTTTTAAAATTATTTACACGAAAGAGTTTTATGATGGGATCCAACAAGGCTTCAGTGACGTATTTCCGTCACAGATATGACGTTGATAAAATGGACACTGACGTATGAGAAAGAGAAAGAATTATAAGAAAAAAATCACCGCATCTCCACGAAGTGAATGATGATGAGTGGGCGAAGCGGTGGGATCGTTCGGTGTTACCGTAAATCACCCGTGACGTTGCCCACTCACGCATGTAAATGAGTGACAAAGCGGTGTACAATTACATACAATGTTTATTGCTGATAAATGGTATATCGTGTTGAGTTGTGGATTTCGTTCTGCCTTTATTATTACTGCTTTGTGGTCCGTGAAATGCAGAGCCAATGGTTCTTGTATCGGATCTAGCCTGAATTTGCAAAGACGAGGTTTATGCACGTTCCTCTGGTGGATGTTGGTTGTTTCCAGTCATACGAAATGCATCTTAGAGCGTATCGAGACGTCATATACTTCACAAGCCAGCCGTTGTCCGTGGTGTCAACTCTGACCGTTTTGCCGCCGCTTGCCGAGAACTCGCTTCCGGGGTAGCAGCTTGTTGTCGGCGTTGCCGTTGAGCCGCCGCTTCCCGCGCCCTCAACTCCGAGTCCGCTTGGCGTTCTTGTCGTTTTGCCGCCGCTCCCCGCGCCTTACGTTCGTTTTCATCCATGGTAGAAAGAGAATGTTCCGTGGTCGTCATCGTCATCGAGTACCTTGCATGTAATAAAGCGCGTATTCTTCATCGTCATCAGCGTCATCGTCACCGTCATGGCGCATAGTGGGTACCTTCCATGTGCGGCTGGCTACGACGCAACGGCAGACAAGCCTCGACCTTAAGGAGCTTCGCCCCTTTTAGTCCCGCCGGGGATGCAACCTACCATCTCTTGGACCGCGAAACAAGCACCCAATGAACTAACGACTAAGCTACCAAGGCAGATGCCCGAAACAACCCCAATGCGCCTGATAAGTGTCACGCATTCTTCCTCGTACGGTGCTCCCTATTTGAGGGCCTGGTCGGGGCAGTGTGGTGCCGCCGTCTGTTGGTGGTTAAGGGAAGTAATGTGGCATGACATGATTCGGTGAAAACGCAGTCAAAGTATGGCCTCCGACATTCGCAATATCGGAGTCCACTGTTAAAGCGTTTCGATACCAGAGAAAAACACTGGCCGCCCAAGCATCGCGGCGTCACCCTAGACGCAGTTACGTTCTTCGCCTTTTGCTTCGAGTTAGATTGTGACGGCTCGTTAACGGAGTAGCGCAGCTTCCACATGTACCAACGGTGTGTCTCCAGCACCGACTGCTTCGAGTGTGATAGCACCGACTAATAAAACTGCTGCAATAAGCGCTGCAGAAACGCATTGATGTGGACTGGCAAATATCGTGCCTAGGTGGAGCTAGACGGAGGCCAGCGGGACGTGGAACGTTTGCGTGCGTTCGCGGCTCAGCCTACGAATATGTGTCTCCCGTATTGCCGAAACTCAGTGTGGTAATGTAATCATGAGCACAAGCATAGGTTACCCTATCACACGGGAGCGAGCGCACAATCAGTCGTTTCACTCCGTAATTGACGACGGTTCGGAAAAAGTACATATCGAGAACCAGTGTTTATTATGTGCTTGTTGATGCCATCTTTGCGCGGGATACATGATACGCTGTGTCCAGGTATATGTTCACAACAACGGTCGAGCTGTGTGTCTGTTCTTTACGTACGTCCTTTGTGCTTGGGCAGCGCGCTGCAAGTTTCTAGCAGCTTCGCATTCTTCGTGTGACATTACAATTTGTTGCAATCGCATTCATTGCTTCGTCTTTGCGGCTAAACTGTCACTTTTTTATTAACGTTAGCTCCAGAGAATTACTTGCGTCACTAAACCCTCGGTTATCTTGCTTGACAAAGAGCTTCGGTACCTCGGCTTGCAAAGATAGCCATCACTTCGTTAGTTTTAACTTTTCCTTTTTTAACTGGAGCCTCCCGTACACGCGGTTGAGTGAACCATGTTATTTAACCTTGGCTTCGCGCAATAAATATAACAGTTGGAAGTTAGCCCTCGTATCGTGCTCCGCTTCCTTTCGTCTCTCAATTTTTTTAACATGGTTCATTAGGTATGCATCCATACTAAGTAGACGAGCTTTCCACTCTACACCCTCCTTTACTTCTGGTAGCTTCTGCAAGCGGCGCACTTCCATTGCGTTCTCCAAAGAGCCGCAGCCTGAGATCGAAATTTCATAACGGCCACAAAAATACCAAGGATTGCTTGTGACATAGGCGCGTAAATGCACGTGACATCTCAATGTCTTTCGAAGCCCCAGAGAAAGAGCGCATTGTCATGTTTCAAAATTTGTACCGTTTTCGAGCTACGCAGGCCAGGGCTGGGCAAAGATACTTTGAAATTGTATCGCGATACGATACAAGATACTCAGGCAAGAAGTATTGGAGATACAGATACAAGATACTACCGCAACAATAGTATCCGATACGATACTTGCCAATTGTATCTTAAGATACTTCAATACATTCACAAATTTCTTGTTATAGACCCCCATAACGTAGTAGCGAACGCTTATGAACATAAAGGTCCGTTTGAAACTCTTAACTGTGGCCAACTTCACTTCATTTTAATAAAATGTCTGTTAGTATCACAAAAGTATTGTCCTCCTTGGTCAAAGTACATTAGTTTACTTCCAAAAGAATTTATTAAGGTTGATTTTAGCTGCTTAACAGGACAGCTTGCCGACAGCGGTTTTTGCTTATCATTTCTGTAATTGATGGGAGTCGCTGCGGAGCTTGCCGTCTAGCTATCGAGTTGCAATCAACCACACGAGCTTCAAATAAAAAAGCCTTCGCACGATGGCGCAAATAACGGGTGTGCAGTTTTACGTTGTCCATTAAAGACCGTTTATGCAATACCGAATTACCGGTATACAGCAGCAACAATGCTGGTAGCACCATTTTTTTGTGATGTATTGTGTAGACGTAGAGCACATAGAACTGCGATTACTTTCCATAATTTTCTTATCTGCTAGCGCAAAGCTTTCGTTATCTCTATACTCACAAACGTGCAATCATTGTTTCTTCAGCGAGAGAACATGTGCACCCCAGAAACGCCTCAGACCTATTGTCACGTGGTTGTGAGTATGAAGAAAGCGGCGGTGACTCTAGAGATGAACCTCTTTATTGGGCTAACTTGTGCCCAGAAAGCCGAGTAACTCGAAATAAAAGCAAAGCATGCTGTACTCTGATAGCGGCAATAAATGTCGTCGGCCTTAATATGATCATCGGCAGAAATCGTTTTATGCATGAGCGGTCGCACCTTCCAGCGTTATCGCAGGCGCTCGCAGAAGCTCCCGAATGAACTAGAGTACGCGCGTACTGCACGTAATCCTAATAATAATTGTGGAGTTTTCACGTCCCGAAACCACGATATTATTATGGGGGGAGTATGGGGGATTATGGGTGGGGGGAACTCTCCGGAAATTCGCGACCATCTGGTGTTGCTAAAACCTGCAAATAAATGTAAGTACATGCGCCGGTAGCATTTCACCTCCATCGAAACGCGTCCGCCGCGGCAGGATTTGCGCGTTATCTAAACAGAACAATCTGAGACAGTCTCGTGGATTCCGAAACATTGCGGCGCGGTTTGCGTCGAGTGGTGATATGCTACTTGGGACTTAAAACCGATTACACTAAAATAAAAAAAAATGAAAGTGCGTGGCATTATAGTTGCACAAATCGTCGCAAGACAAGGCCGCTATATATTCATGCTATAGCCACCTATAACTCCGATTACCTGGCAATTAGTAATAGTGAAAAAAAATAGCGAGGCCTAAAAAAGAAAAACAGTAGTAAATAGTAGCAGAAATAAAGCAGGCAGGTAAAAGTAACGATAAAACAGGGAGCTTATTTTGGCTGCACTTCAGAAAAGACACATCGCAGTCACCAGATCGAAAAAGAAAACAGTTCAGAGCACTAGGTAATGTATGGGATGGAAAAGAAGGACCAATAAGAAAGTACTTGTAATAACATATAATCATATGATTTCAAGAGCTCTTTGAATAGAAATAGCAGGAACAAAGTTATATGGTACACCAAGATATCGTCTGATAGGTAAACGCTTGTTTTATTAGATCTAGCATCGGTAACGGTGGTGATACATCTAGAATCTTATTTGTGCGTAAGTCAATCGCATGTAATTCAAACTGACATCCACAAGATTCTTCAAAACGCTGATGCATCTCGTGCGAAATGCACGAGATGCAAAGCAACCCCGTGCTTGAGAGTTTGTACTGAAGTACCACGCAGGAGAGCGGCATCATAATATGTACGATCATCGCCGCACGCATTGTGGTACGCGCTACTGGTAAGTGGCTAAGGGCAACCCCGTGTTTCAGAGTTTGCACTGAAGTACCACGCAGGAGAGCGGCATCATAATATGTACGATCATCGCCGCACGCATTGTGGTACGCGCTACTGGTAGGGCTAAGTGGCTAAGGGTAAGTGTCATGGCACCAGCACAACTAAAAAGGGAAAACGAAAGGCACGTGGGCTAGCGCGCGAACGTCTATGTTCGCGCGCTTGTTTCTTTAGAGACTGCGCGAGCGCTGTTATGTTGCTCTGCCTCATCAAGAGGGCCCGCACACCTCTTCGCTTGCCCTCACTGATGGACTGCGTCGGAAGGATAAAATTATGTCACTGCTCTTAGTTTTATTCCGGTGGCAGTGTGGCACCAGTGACAACTTGAGAAGCAGAGTTCAGTCAGCGATTATTGTTTCGCATGGCAGTGTTGCGACAGCAGTATCTTGTATCTTAAGATACACGATACATTATTGAATGTATCGGAAATACAGATACAGATACTCGTCTTGCGAGACGTATCGCCATACAGATACAAGATACCCAAAGAGTATCTAAGATAGTATCTCAGATACATGTATCTTCGATACTGCCCAGCCCTGACGCAGGCATTTCGCAACCTGTAGACGCCATTCATACCGAATGGTCCACGCACCACGCTTATTCATCTGCCATTACGAAAGCTCGTACTAGGTACCTTAAGTCAGCAAGCGTGTCATAAGCGCACTGTATGTTCTTGCATCACACAACGGACATGATCTACATACTGGCTGCTGAGCCGCTGTGTCGGCCCCAAAGTCACAGACGAAGTGGGCGTAACAGGAAAACGAAGACTCCATTACGTAACTTTCCCTCGGCTGCAGTAGCGCAGCCAGAAATTTTTTTCGGGGGGGGGGGGGGGTGCAATCATACTTTATGTGTGTTCGGCGTGCGTTTTTATGTGTGCGTGCATATATACGCAAGCACAACTGAAAAATTTCGGGGGGGGGGGGGGGTTTGAACACCCACAACCCCCCCCCCTTGGCTACGCCACTACTCGGCTGGTCGACAAGCAAGAGAGGTGTGATCCACACGTACGTATGTGGGCAGCTGCGGAGAAGCGGGAATTTTTTGAGGCACGAAATTTCCTACAATTGAGCTACTACGCCCTAGCTCTTCCCGGGTGTTTCAAAAGCGCAAGAAAAGTGCTGCCGTGTTTTCGCTCCTGTACTGTGAACGCTGGTCGCGTCTTCGACACGCTTGCTGTCGCGAACATATTTCGCCGCCATGCGAAACTGACAACCATTGTTTCGAAATAATATGTTCTTGCAACGCTCGTAGGTGGATACAAAAAGTGGCGCAAGCTTTTCCAATTGCGATTCCGGCAACGCCACTCAACTTTGAAGGTCAGGCTCACAGGTCGGCTAGCACAGTTGTCCAAGGAATGTGGACAGTTTTAGAGCAATAAGTCTGCCCCGCCAGGTATTACAGCTCAAAAAAACAGATCGTTCCGTGAATGTGACCTTCAAGCGTGATCCTCATAGCGCGTCAGCACCCCCGAATATTGTTTACACGTTGCCCGCGAGATGACTCAAGTTCTCGCGGAGCAGTTCACGCGACGCTTGTCCCGATGCTTTTAATACGGTGCATTTGCCCAACCCAATAGCTGCTCAAGGTCCGTATTTTGTGCAGCTGTTTCGCCAGCACCAGTCATGGAAGAAATAGAAGAGGAGCGGGCCGGCGGTCATGCTATGAGGCTCATGCGCCAGGTTTCTGAGCAGACGTGAAAAATAGCGCTAAAAAGACGCGACAAGAAAGGACACGGGATCACGGCGCTGGACTAACAACCAAATGGGTTTCATTTTTCACTCAGCATATATATACTTCACCACTATCACAATGAAACAACAGAAAATTGAACATTCAGCCTCCACAGAGGCACTGAGGCGATCAATGGGTCATGAATTCGGTGTGCTTAGAAAGGAGGGAAATCGAGGGGAGGCTTTCACATGCTTCGCTGCTGTTGTGGATGTGATAAGCTTCTGAAATCAGACGTGCACGTTTGTCATGGTATTTTGACAGGTAAGTGTAATCTTTAAAAGACGGGTTGCAACCGAATTTGTTACAATGAAGAGATAACTGACTATACGTAGCTTGTTTTTGAACTTTGTTCAAAAACAAGCTACAGATAATACTACGAGCTACAGAAAATGCTACCCAACTGCAGGTTTCTGAGCAGCAGCAGCAGCAGCAGCAGCAGCAGCAGCAGCAACAGCAGCAGCAACACAAACAATAACAGCATCAAAAAGAACAGCGCACAAGCTATAGCTCGAGAACCTTGGTTTAAGAGCATGCGACCACGGCTATTTTCTTAATACCAATCCTTCAATACCAATTCTTCATTACCAATACCAATCCTTTCTCCCTGCCTTCTCCCTTTTGTATTCCTTCCTAATCCTTCAATAATTACCAAATACAGTTGGCGCGCTGCTGAGCTTGAAAGGAGAAATTCGATTTCGGCCGTTGTGGCGGTATCTCATTGTACGCGAAAGGCAAAAACGAGGGTAACTTTAGGCTTACACACCCACTCAGGTGGTTGAAATTCACGCCAGAACTGACAACAAAGGCGGGCCTCGTATTCATAGCGTAGTTTCGGTACAGTTTTTTTAACGCTGGTGCTCCAACAATAAGGTGATCGAAGGATCATACGAGAAGCAGCGAATGATGTGTGCTCTCGTCGTCTTGCAAAACAGCTGAAAGCTGAGTTTTTTGGTTGTACATGTATGGATGAATGAACATTAATGGGTCCTTCGCAACGCGCTTTAGCACGTTGCAGGCCGCTCCCACGTCGGAACAGAAAGACCAAGTCTCTCCGCTGCGTCGCGGGCCCGTTGGACTGCCCATAACTGTTGTTCGAGCCCGGAGCTGGTAATAGCAGCCTCCCATTTGGACGGCGTGATCACTTCACCACCGCGTAACGCGGGGCACCGCCAAAGCATATGTTCCAAGTTAGCTATATCCGCGCATAAGCAACATGTTAGTTGGCTGTATTTCTGGATATATCTTGTGCAATAGCGCGCGGTTAGGGTACGCCCCGACCTGATGTAGCCTGAGTGTCAGAGCCTGAGGTCTGCTTAATTTTCTGAGTGGTGGAGGGTATTGTCTCCGCGCCAGGTAAAAATGTTTTGTGAGTTCGTTATACGAGGTGGGAGGGTCCCGATACTGTTGGTTGTACATGATTGAAAAAAAATCCCCGCATCTCTACGAAGCGAATCATGACGAGTGGGCGGAGCTCTTGGTATCGTATCGGTGAGTAACCGTACGTTACCCGAGCGTTGCCCCATATAACGTAAATTCAGTGACATATAAAGTGTATAGAGAAATCCAAATTTATTTCACCTTCCACCCGTCTTAGGCAATTCAAAGGAGGATTTAGAAAATTGCTGGAGTGGAGGATATGCCTCCAAAGTGAATCCAAGAACCCGCCATCTTACCGGTGGAAATATACCATTTTAACATGCGTAATTTGTTGGGACATATAGTGCTCGACGTGTGAATTTGTGTAACAGGTTTCCTTGAGAAGCCTTAACATTTATGCACATTTAGTAGATCTCAAC
Organism: Rhipicephalus appendiculatus; assembly: GCA_030522465.1. Taxonomy (NCBI): domain Eukaryota; kingdom Metazoa; phylum Arthropoda; class Arachnida; order Ixodida; family Ixodidae; genus Rhipicephalus; species Rhipicephalus appendiculatus. Next base: position 8,993 of record JALIZH010015258.1, read on the forward strand.
TCATCAATACTCTTCTCGATAGGTCATTTTCACCGGGAACAGCGATCTCATTCCTTATAATTAGCCTATGTCTACGTTGAAGTCTATTGTAAAACCTTTGTTTTTTTTTGTTTTTTTTTGTGCGTGTCTCAGATATGTTTCGATATTGCAATGGTTCTATACCGTGACCACAACGGAAAACAAGCCTATGTCTTAAGGAGCTTCGCCCCTAAAAAAATAGCGCGAAAAACCGCACGATACACAGCAAACGGGTTCGAGCCTTTTAAGGAGTTTTGGGCTCGGCTCTTAACTTGCATCCTAAAGGTACTACGCAAAACCCCCTACCAAAGGAGGTTTTTGAGGGGGGTACGCAGGGCAAGATGGCGGTGCCTGTTGAAGCGACAGCCGTCCACTTCAAATCTTTCCAGCCGTCGGCCTGCATTATTAGACTCATTCATTCCCAAATAATGCTGTTATTTGATTAAGATTTGTGTAATGAGGGTTCGCTAGGCGTATACTGCCGATAAAACAGCTCCGTTTTCGAGATACACAGTCGTTTTGTGGTGCAGAAGGCTTAACAGGGTTTGTTTACAAAGTAAGCGGAGTCAAAAGAAGGAATTAGCAGAGTCTTTAGGAGGTAACCTTGGTGTTTTTATTTAACTCATTTCGGGGGCTTGAACGGAGCGCATTGGAAGTTTTTCTGCTTGTTTTGAGTGCTTTGAGTGATAGGCCGTCAACTACCTTACTTTGGTGAATTATTGCTATTGTAGAAATTCCTCCCACGGGGCCCGCAGCGTCTACGAAGTAGGCTCCCTCTGTGTTACCATAACATTCATTCAATGCTTTAGCTCGAGCTGCTCTTCGTCCGTGATGGTAATCTGGGTGCATATTCCGGGGCAAGGGCTTAGTCAGAAAACAGCCCCGCCATTCACGGGGTATGTCTTGCCTGTCCCGACGCTGTAGGGGGGAACAGGAATGTGGATATCGTCCAGGACCTTCCTGCCTGTTTTGGTAGTAGCCAGGCGCATAATTTGGTTCGTAAGATGAGCCTCGATTAGCTCTTCAACTGTGTTGTGGACGCCTAATTTCAGAAGCCGCGAGGTGGATGTTTTCTGTGGTAAACTTAGTGCCTTCTTGTAGACGTTACGAATTAGGACATCTAATTTATGTATGTCACATTTCCGTAAGTGAAGGTAGGGAGTGCCGTAAGTTATTCTGCATATTACGAAAGCTTGTATTAGCCGTAGGATGTCATGTTCCTTCAAGCCTTGGTGCCTATTGGCAATTCTAGAGAGCATGCGCGTGATTTGCTCGCATGTGTATTTTAACTTATTCAGCACGGCCCCGTTGGCCCCGGTGTTGCTAAATGTGACTCCAAGAATCCGAATGCTGTCTCGCTCTGGAATGGGGGTGTCATGTACCCGAACGTGAACCATGGCTTTGTCTCCCTTTCTCCGGAACATTAGCAGTTCAGACTTCTCTGGTGCACATCGGAGACCGCATGCTTCTGCTTGGTGTTGTACCTCATCGGCCGCCATTTGGAGAGCTTCTTCTATTTGTCCTAGATTTCCATGTGTAGTCCAGATTGTAACGTCATCCGCGTATAGTGCATGTCGAATATACGGTATGTTATTGAGCTTCCCGGGGAGCTGCAGGAGTGCTATGTTAAAAAGCAGCAGGGAGAGGACGGCCCGCTGGGGTGTGCCCCTGGTGCCCATGCTGATTGGTGCGGACTTGATGTCTCCGATTTTGATGATTGCTTGCCGGCCGGCTAAGAAGTTCCTGATGTAGGTTGAATGTTCGTCTGCCACAGCCCGTTCCTTGTAAATATGTAATATTTGTGAATGCTTGACATGGTCAAATGCCCCCTTAAAGTCTAATGCAAGAATGGCTCTATGATTGTACTTGCTGTTAGGATCGATAACTTCTTTCTTGAGTTGTAGCAGGACATCTTGCGTTGACAGATGTGCCCTGAACCCGAACGTGGTGTCGGGGATGAGCCCGTGGTCCTCGAGGTACGTAGATAGCCTTTGGTGCACTGCTTTCTCCATGTGTTTGCCCACGCATGACGTCAGGGATATCGGGCGAAGATTATTGATATTAACTTCTTTGCCTGATTTAGGGATGAACGTAACCTCCGCCGTTTTCCAGGCCGTGGGCAAGATGCCGCTTTGCCAACACTCATTGATATAATTTGTGAGGCTTTCAAGGCATCTTATCATTGAGGTTGGCCAGAATACCGACCGTAATTTTGTCGCCACCGGGTGTCGTGCTTCGCCTCATGGCACTGAGGGCTGCCTGGATTTCGTTGGTGGTGAATTCGCAGTCTAATTCCTCATTTTCGGCTCCAGTATATTCCTGTTCCGGTTCATTATCTTCTGTCGTGCATAGATATCTGTCTTGAAGTGCCCTGAATGAGGTCCTCGTTAGTGCCCGAGAATCCGTGAAGAGCCCGTTTCAGGTTTCGCTGTTGCTCCCCCCTAGTTTTACTCGGTTCGATGAGGCACCTCAGGAGGTTCCATGCTGTCTTAGTATGTAAAGTTCCGTTAAGAGAGTCGCACTTGGCAAGCCAGTTATCCCGCGCCAGTTTCCATGCATACTCCTCTGCCTCCAGTGTGAGCCTGGCTATACGAAGTTTGAGCCGCCTGTTTAATTTCTGGCGTTTCCACCGCCGCGTCAAGGCTCTTCGCGCGTCCCATAGATGAAGCAGATGATTATCAATTGCGGGGGTGTCCGCATTAGTTTGGAGATTGCGCGTGTATCGCTCTCGCGTGTCAATTAGTCTGCGGGCCCATTCTTCGTATTGTTCTATGGGCTGTGTAAGTGGGCTTTCTTCTTCCTTCCTTGAAAGGCAGTCCAATCAGTGATCCTAGCTTGTGCTCTGCGTTTACGGCAGTATTCATGTTGTAGCGTCAGTTCGAGGATACAGTGGTCGCTCCCAACCGTTTCTTGAGTGTTATTCCATTCGCAGTCATATACATTCTTCGCTAGCGAAAGGTCAGGGCATGTATCCCGGGATATACTGTTGCCTATCCTCGTGGGTTGCTGTGCATCTGTCAGTAACGTAAGACTACAATTAGATATGGTGGATGCCAATTTTCTGCCCTTGAGGTCTTCTTTAGTGTATCCCCACTGAAGTGCATGCGCATTAAAGTCACCCACTATTAGAACTGGATCTCGTTTCGCGTGGCGGAGTGCCTTGTGAAATACTTCGTCGAATGTAGCAGTCCGATCACGCGGTCTGCTATAAATGTTAAAATGTAAACGCTGGCTTTTGATCTCGTGTAAGGAAGAAGCCGAACAAAAGTGTAGTCTACATTTTGTATGAGCTCGAGGTCTATGGTTAATGCAGTGCAGTCTTTGTGTACCAGCAGGCAAGTAGATGCGTTGGTTTGGTGCGTGCTGTAGTGTCTGAGTTTGGCCTCGGTATTCACTTCCTGCGGCGCGATAATATCAGGCATTTGAGTTAGCGACTCTACGTATTGTTGCAGGGTTTCTCTTTTCCTACGAATGCCCCTACAATTCCACTGCATGATTTTTAGGTTGGGTGCGTTAGCCATCTTGTTCCTGCAGGTTGTAGTCTTGGGGTTCCTCTCCAGTACCCCACGAATCGCATACAGTGAAACCTCGGTGATACGATCACAGCTCATACGAATTTCGGGGTCATACGAATTTTTTGGACCCGGCCAAGGCCCATTGGCCTTCAATGTAATGGAGCACGGTTGTTGCGAACTGATTTTCACCCCGCGACGTCTGATACGAACGTACGCTACCGTTCAGGTACAAAGAGGTACTGTCCGCGCTGTCGCGGACGACGCGCCAAGCACGTGCGAGCGCGGGAACGCAAGCGTGGGCATGCGCACCGCACCACGAAATTGTCAGAATCACGGTGCAAGAAAAACACTTTTCTTACGGTCAGAATAAACCTTCAGAAAAGCGTCACTGCCTCCGAGACTGTGCGCGCGAATCTTTGACGCTCTATTGTGCCCCCGTGTGCCTTCGCGTTAAGATTACAGACGACATTGGCGTCATGCTTTTTTTTTCTAACGCGTCGACGCGGGCTGCTACCGTTGTAGTGTGTTTACACGCGCAAGCCTCGTGCATCAGGCATCCTATGAAAGGTGGGCGATTACGGTCTTGGCGAAGGTGGTCACAACGCACCTGGTTAATTAATTAAGTACAAGCAGCCTCGACGCTCGTTCAAGCAGCCTCGATGGCTGCTTGAACGCTTCGTTCAATGACCTTCTGGAGCTCTCGCTCCTTATCTGCTTGCACGCGCTTTATGCATCGCATTACTATAGCCTCTATTTTAGCCTCATCAATGGCGCCGCTATCACTTCCTGTTTTGCTTTCTGCACTTGTTCCCAATGTAGATTGCGCCAATGCATTCGGTCCTGTCTGTGTTGTGCTGTATTGGACGTCTTCCTCCATCTCTGCTTCATCAACTGCGTTTGTGGGGAAGGCCTTATGACTATCGATTGTTTTCATACGGCGACACTTCAGCTCGATTAGTTCCTGTCGTAACCGTATATTTTCTAATTTAAGCTTTTCGTCAGCCAACGTGGAAAGCCCGGAGGCAGCTATGTCAGCCCAGCTCACCTGGTTAGGGTCCTTGTCTTTTTTGCCTGGTGGGTGACCCCGGGCAGCTGGATGACTGCTTTCTTTGGCCTTGTTGCGGTGGTTGTCCGCTCCCGTTCCAGGGTGCGCACTGGGTGTATCGGGTAGTCCCACTTTGCCGTTCTTTCCACGCGATGGTGACGCTGAACTTCGGACGTGGATTGATGTTGTGTGGCCCTTGGCTGTAGGAGATGTCGGTGTTTCTAACCAGGCTGCGTTCTCGTTGACCACCGACGGCACGTCGGTACTTCCACTTGCATTCGACGGATCCCGTGATGTGCGCGCCGTTACACACACTGCACTTCGCCTGGCACTCGTGCCCGGCTTCTGGATTCAGCGTTCCACAGGTTGAGCAGCGGACGACATTCAGATTGGGGCAGACGTCCGTCCGATGTCCCACTGTGCCGCATTGTATGCATACCGGTGTTGTCCTGCGGTAGAGACGCACAGGGATTGCTTCGCCCCAGTAGAATATGTTGTCTGGAACAGTTCTACCTTCGAATGTAAGCACCGCTGCATTTGAGTTTCCCAGTTTTCGGACACCTACGACCGGTGCGTCCGGCGAGTATATCGCTTCAGAGATGCTGGCTTCGGAGGTTGCAGGGTCCACTTGAATTACTCCACGGGACATGTTTTCCGTCGCCTTGAGGTAGGTATGCACAGCACATTTGCGGCCGCCAAGCATAATGTGCGTTACTGCCAGAACTTGTCGAATGTGCTGCGCTTCTCGTATTCCAATAACAATGATGTTTTGCTCCCATATTGGCCAAATAGAGAACACCGGAGCTCCGCGCGGGAGTCCAGCAGCTGCGTAGATGGCTTCCCCGATCGAGTTGCTGCCCTTGTATTGACTGAAGTTGCACACGTCTCGGGGTTTCATCACTGCGACAGCGTCCTCTGCCCGTATCTTTGCGTTAGTCATCGGCTTCCATCGCTTCGGTCCTTTGTGTTCACAGGTAGCAGGCCCGGTTTCGTTGCAAAGGGATGCGTGTTGTTGCAACGCGGCGGAAGTAGGCCCCGCGTTTGCTTGGATTCCTGCCTTCTTCTGGATTACATATTCGGTAGTCTTATCAAACACCGGTGTTGCTGCAGTTCGCACGTCTCGCACCTGCATAGTTTCTGGGTCGTACCCCCGCACGGTACTCATTACGACTGCACCGGCCGCCGCGCCGGCAATTGCAGGGCGGCTGCGCTAAGCCTACGGCTCAGCGTCGGCTCCGCGAGGAAAAAGCTCAAGGTCCCCGTAAGAAGAAAAATAGGCCCACCTTAATAAACTTGGTGTCTACGGCTTCTCCATGCTGAATTTGACACTGTACCGCTGATTTGAAGACGCGACGATAAAATTCTCCGCCGTGACGATGAGGCAAACACGGAGCCGATGTGGAGCCCAGCGCTCGGCCACACGACGCGGCCTTGAACGCAATGTCTTGGTAAAGACTCACACTTCACTATACTATTGCAGACCTTTAAACAGAACAAGAAACAAATGTAAAAGTGAGATGCTGCTAAGTAGTTTATTGTGAACTTTTCACTTAAACAACAGAGAGCGAAGAGTATACAACAGTAAAGAAATGCAAAACACCAGAAGTATAATTTTGTCCTGTGTACCATCATTCGGGTAGTTTTAGCTGTCAGTGAAGTTAGCATTGCAGTGTAAAGGGGTGCCAATTTTAGTAAGATTAACCTTGGTGTTAAACGCATTTCAGTGGAGGCGTAACTGCTTGAGGCACATGTACTTAGCTTCAGGTGCATGTTAAAAAGCCCCAAACGGTCTAACTTTCCGAAGCCCTCCACTACGGCGTATCTCGTAATCGTATGGTGGTTTTGGGACGTTAAACACCAACAGTTATTATGACTTTGTATTTAAACACATGAAACACTGGCTCATTCATCAACCACACTGTTCTGTTTAGCACTGAAGATTGGGCGACCTGGTATTGATTCATGGCAAAAGTAAACAGCGCACTTGTAATGATGACAATAGAGGACCTGGACGAGTACCAGCCTGTTTACCTTGTCAGAAATTGTGTCAACAGTCAGAATACAGTGTACTGATCATAAACACTATGGCAACAAAAAGTCAAACAAAATAACCAAGGGGAAGGAACAAGGTGATTCAACAACGAGGGTCAACAGATTCAACTGACTTATATCAATGTGATTAAATTAACCTTGCACAAAAGCGACATATCCTAAATTCTATAAATATGCACATGTAACCTTGGCAAGTTCTAGTGCTTATATGTGACTAATCAAGTGAGAATACCATAAAATGTATGTGCTTCACCAAACACACTGTGACTAAGCACATGTCTTACACATCACATGGCCATCACAATGTGTCATTAACATGACTTATTCTTTCTAGCTAAATGTATAGAAGCTCATGATGCCAATGTACCTTGATCTGCAATTTAATTTTTTGTGTAGGTGACGGACAAAGCGCCCAATGCCAAATTGTCGTCAAAAAGTATGCTTACTTGTTCATAATCTGCGCATGAGAACAAAATAAATAGAAAACAAGTCTGGCCTTAATGCACATTTTACCACATGACAGCGTGATAACACCTGTTTTTTTTTTTTTTGTTGCTGCTTAAGTGTGTACTCCCTGGAAGCACTGCTTCATTCATGCTTTATCGAAAGCAAGGAAATTATGTCGTACAAACATTCATTTTTAAGGCGCACTCGCTTGAATTGGCTGGCCACGCCAAGCGGCCAGCCAATTCAAAACCCGTATTACACATCGTTGTTATGCGGGCTTAATGGCCTGTCTTTTTTCGCTTTTCGTTGCACTTTTAACGCGACGCAATGTGCAGAACAGCACCTACTGCTGCCCAAGCGAAGATTAGGTCGCGTAAACAGAGGAAACAAGTATTACGTACCATTTGTGTTCCCTGAATGTGCCGCGAACACGGCGCGCCCATCAGCTGCTGCTCACTTGAGTCATCGGGCCATTGCTACACCATTGCACATGCAGTGCGGCATGTTGCACTGTCGTCAAACAACGCATTTCACGTCCAGTGACGAGAACACAATAAGTGTGCCGGCATGAAACGTGCACACATGATCGACGCATAGCAGGGTATTTGAAAGGCGTCCTTCACAAAACCGACGTTATCCTATGACGGCTTCGCTTCGCTATCACTCACGCACGCCGCTGGGGCCAGCCTGCAGTAGTATCCGCTGTCATTTCGGAACATTAACGGCTCTCTTCTCGCGTTTCTTTCTTTCTCCTTTCTTTTTTCCCCTCCACGCGCGCATGCGTGCAATGGTTCCTCTCTTCTCGCCGCCGTTCGAAGGTCGAAGGGCATTTTTTGTCGCTTCGTCCCTTTCAGAGCGGCCGCTTGAGGAGAGTCGCGTTTTAGATGTGAAGCATCTTATGGCGAAGCTTCCGGTGGTGGTGGTGTGCCGCGTGACCACCTTTACTGTGCATGCGCAAAACCTTTAAAACAAATAAAAATAAAAAGCCTCCTCTCCCCCCTCTTTCCCCTCTAGGCATCCCTCGCCGCGGCAACCACACCCTCACTGCGCATGCGCCTCCCCTCCTCTCTCCCCTCCTACGCTCCCCCCCCTCTCTCCTCTAGGCATCCCTGCCCGCGGCGTCCACACTCCCACTGCGCATGCGCGTCCACCCCCCCTCTCTCTCCTCTCCTACGCTCCCCCCTCTCTCGCCTCGCGACGCCGACGCAGGCAGCGTCTGCTAGCGAGTTTCTTGGTTGAAAAAACCGACTGCTCGCGCTGCACAACCGTTCACTGGCCACCCCGTATATATGGCACTGTATCTTGACCTGCAAGGTGGTGGCCGGTGGGAGATTTCTCCTGTGCGTTGTTGAACAATAAAAATTCGCAGCGTGCGCGTTAACTAAAAGCGGACTGCGGGTCTCTGTGTCCAGTCGGAGTCTTCTGTCTCTCATTGCCCATTAGCAGCGATTGGCATGTTCCAGTAGGAAACACCGCTCCATCACTACTTGCTTTGCGCCTCCCCAGTTTTCTCTCCTGCGCAACGCTGCGATGAGCGCCAGCGTCAACGCCGCCGCCAGTGTAAGCGTTAACGCCCGCTGCTTTCCATCTACGCATGGTTCCCTTTAGCGGGAGATGGTGTAATCTTTTTTTTTCGTTTTTTTTTGTTTTTTTTTCTGCGCCGGGTTTTCTCAACACCGGAATTTATTCCGTGCGTTGAGGCACGCCGCCTCTGCCCAATTCGTCATCCAACAGGGTATACTGAGTGTGCTGTGCATGCGGTGGCCGATAGGCCACATCGAGGGTGTACACGCTCCTACTTTTAGTTTAACTTTGATTTGATGCTAAAACAACATAAGCGAAGTCTTTCTGTGGTCGAAATGCTTCGTGAACCCGAGCCCAACGGTAGTGTGCATTCCGTACAACAATGTGCATCAGTCGACGAGACGAAGAAATCATTGATTAGCACGTTCATGAATTTATTAAGCACTTTGAGAAACCCTTCTTTCGCCCGCGCAGCTGCATACATTCCCGCCAGCACTGACGGCACTATGGAAAGCTTCGGATAAAATAAAGGGAAGATATGCCCGAGAAAGTGAAATAGGAGTTTTCTGTTCTTGAACTCCACTTGACAAATGGCGTCAGATCGTGGATTTACCTCCTTTCTTCCACCTTTTCTCCCCATAATTTCTTAAGGAAGTAAAATTGAGGACGCAGAGCTTTATTACACCGATCTTAATACACCCTAAGGGAGTACGGTCCCAAATGAAGGTAGTATTAAGCCCTTAAAACGCCCAATTCGGCTAGTTTGCGTTTACAGTGTACATAGAAAGGGAGCGCACATAGCGCTGTTCGCGTTTCTTTTCTGTGTGTCCTGTGCGTAAGTACTGTTTTTTTAATCGTCGTCTTGCGTTGGACTAACATCTAAAGTAGTTATTTTACAATGTGACGCTCAAAGCACTGCTGTGACGAAAACATCCAAATGCGCCACCCTTCAATCTGACATTATTGCTCCGCTGTACTAGAAATCGCATTAAATCTACGAAATGCTGCAGGGGTACATACTCCGCATTTGTCACAAGCTGTGTGCTATAGCTAGTTATGGATGTCACGTCGATTATGAGCAGTGCTCGACAGTGATGAGGTTAGCGGCTGTGCGCGAAGAAACTCTAATTCCGGCTTCCGCCAACTACTTTTCACCATTATGGTTGCTCTCTGCCACGTGCGTGGTGATGTGGTGGGCGTCGCAACAATAGCTGCTGCGCAGAACGCGAAAAACAGATGAAGAACCAACGGAACACATGCAAAGCAGGTGGTTCACAGCGGTCTAGTATTATTCCATCACGAGCAAGTTACAGGCACACACACACACACAAAAAAAAAAATGGTACAAAAGCACCAACGCGCAAATCGTCTCACCGTGTTTCTACTCTTGCGGTTGCTCTATAGCGTCTCAAATCTCGAAATTTTCAGGTGGCGACAGCTGTCACAAGAAAAAAAAGGCATCAGCGTTGTAATCGAATGCCAATTGACTCCGCTGCTTAGCTCGTCGTTGAGCTTTTCACCAAGATTTGTGCAATCGCACAATTTTCATGGCAGCGCATTGCCAGTAACAATAACCAATTTCTGCGCCGTAGCGTTCCAATGTTTTCACTTGCAGCGATGGTTCTCAAAAAAAAAAAAAAATTGGCCGCGTATCTGCGTGCTTCGCTGCAAATGTCGTCGAAAGACGATAGTCTTGTGCCGACTGCACTGCATGAGCGGCATGAGTACCACAATTTAATAGCCGGGCTAGCCGCTGGGCTCGTTTTTCGGACGTTTTCCGGGCGCGCTTAGACGGACGCCGGCGTTTCTCCGCTGAAATTTGGTCGTCGGTCTTTTCTCTGCGTTCTCTGATCATGTCTTGTAGAGTGGGCCGTATTTCATCAAGCGGCCATATATGTTTTGCCTTGCCTGAGACAGCGCTCTTCTACGATGAATCAGCCGCATCTGGCTGGCATTGATAAAACAGAAGAGGACGCCATCTACAGCGCTACCGGGGAACATCGGCTTGTGTTGAACAATGCTGCTGCCAGATGGCAGCACCACAGCCAGCCACAGCGTCGAAGTTAAATCACTGGGCGGAGACTTGTTTTGTACACAGCAGCGCCGCGTAATAAACACTAGGATCTTTATAATTACGTATCTATAGATTTTGTTTTAAAGGAACACTGTGAATAGTACTAAGGTATTGATGTTGTGCCTCAGGTATGCGTAATATTTGATTTTTAATTGCCCACGCTCACCCGTATGAACACATGCTTCTTGGTCATGATTGGAGGTCGTAAGGCAGGGGGGTTAAAGTTTGGCCAACTAGCTCAATCGTGTGACGTGCCGACAAACAGACAAACAGACAGACAGACAGACCAAAATTTCTCCGTTTAGGTATCCCAAGAAAGACTATCGTCTTTAAAAAAAACACACGAAGCTTGGTGCGCTTGCGAAACGGGTCACGGTTCTCGAAAAGTGCACCCGTTCATCGATGCTCCTCGTTCGAGCTTTCTCTTTCCGAGGCGCCGGCTAAAAAAAGAAATCGATCTCGGGAATGGCATTTCCGGCATCGTAAAGGGTCACCGCTTTTTAGAAAATGGGAAAGCTTTTCGACAGTAGGCACGCTTGTCAACATATTCGAAGATTTGACTACATGGAAAAGCGAAAGTCCATGACAAGAAATGTCCGCAGCTGAGACCGTTAACTTCGACATAACTAGTGGTGGCACATCGATTTTCGCGCTGTCTGGTACACAGAGTGCGCATTTCTGTCTGTAACTAACTCTTAGTATTTGGTTAACACCTTCTTTCTTTTTTTCTAATTCACAGTACAAGAAGTGAACTCGACCGAGAGCGCCAAACGTCACAAATGCGCCACCGTAGCTGAATGGCGAAGGGTTCGTACTTCCGCGCCCTGAGGGCACGTATTGCATCGCGTGCGCGACGGATGCGTATCGATTGCGGCAAAACGGAAAAAGCCGCTCCCGTCCAAAGATTTAAGTGCACGCTTGAAAACCGTGTTTAGTCAAAGTCAATCTTCAGTCACTCTCGAAGGCACGTTTCATGGTGCTTCGGGCACTTAAAGCCACAGAATGCACTTTAAGCGTGCGTGCTTTGAATCACTGATTGTTTGCCTGCTGAATCATTAAACATGACCAGAAAAAGCATAGAGGAACGAAGGATCGAGAATGGCGGAAGGTAGATACTGAACCAAATAAATCAAGAGAAAGTTCTAAAAGACTGAGAGGCTTTTCCTCCATCGCACTGGCAATACATATTTCCTCGCTTGCAAATTTGCTAATCCAATGCAACATAAAGTAGCAGAAAGATAACATTTCCCCGACGATTACGATACTGCCTAATGCGAATTCTGAGCGCAGCTTCGTGTTGGGGGCAACGCCAATTGTGCTTAAAGTTTTGGCTGTCCGCAGTTTTGACTCTCCTAACACGATATGAAGGCGAAAGGCCCCTTTTTCTTAGGTGATGTCCTGACCCCCCCCCCCCCCCCCTCCCTCCCACACACATTCACATCTGACAGGCTTCTGTACATCACGTTGTTTTGCACTTCCTTCAAGACCAGAGCCATTGCAAGTTTTCTGCACCCCACCTTTCCTTTTCTTTTTTTCTCTCTCTCTACACCCTCTTTCTTACCCTTATTACCTCACCCCAGTGCTGGGTATGAAACTGGATGCTAATATCTGGTTAACCT
>JALIZH010015259.1:0-120259 GCA_030522465.1 Rhipicephalus appendiculatus
GACTGCAGTGCGAATCGGAGAATTGGGACGTGTGAGCGTCCCCAACAATCGGGCACGTTGCGAGCACCTTCGCCAAGGCCGTCCGTTTACTCTTTCCGTCGTCGTACACCTTTCCTAGGACTCAACATGTTTGCACAGCGCAAGAAAACGAGGACGTAGGGAGAACACAACACGGGCGCCGACTTCAACTAAATATTATTAGCGAAAACGCTGGAAATATATACACATGATAGCAAGCAGCACACGACAGCACAAACGCGCAGCCTATGGGCACCGTGCATACGTTAGGAGCCGCCACAGTCGCGCGCGGCCTCCAGCGCCAAAGCGGCCACGGCAGCAGATTTGGTGTGATACGGGAGCAGACGACGCAAGCGGCGGCAAGCCACTGCGCCGTTATTGGTGCTTCGCTTGAGGCGTTTTCCTTCCCGTTTGCTTTCAAAAGACGGCCGATTGTTAGCAGCCGTGAGGCCAGATTTCGTGCACCCTCAGGCGAACGCAGCCACATCAAATTCTTGGCGAAAACGACAACAGAAGCGACGAGCCCGTTTAGCGGAACAGCACGCTTGTAGCGCGGGCCGCTTCGCTCACTAAACGATCAAAGCTTATCACCCTCGGGCTTACGCGGCAGCAAATTCGGCGGCAGCTTGACACAGACATAAGCAGCGATTGTACTGATCGCGGACGGACCGTCGCTCTGACCACTGGCCAAGCGAGAAAAGCACTAAAAGCATTGGCATCGGAAAAGGCATCGTTCGCGATTGCTCCCCTGTGCAAGCGGCTGAGAACATCCTTCCAAATCTGCGCTTGTTGCCGCTAGAGGCGCCTTCATGAATTACGTCTGCACGGAGCCTATTGCGTCACAGCCACATATTCGATTTCTTTTTTAGTGAGCGCAACTGAAGGCATGCTAACGCAGAGGTCACCCAGCAGATGCATTTCATCAGCCTCGTTGATTTCGCGTGTTAGCTGCTGACGATGCTTTGCGACAACGGTGCACTTTTCAAATTCCGGTTTGCGAGATATAAATTACGAGCTGTGTTGTTGCCCTCACTTAAGATATCGAGTATCTGATATCGAGTATCACACCTTGAACTGTGATTAACTTTTTTCTTGAGTTGCTGGTTCTGCAAACCATGAACCATGGCCGCTGCTATCTTTCAGACAAACTTGTCTTTTTCATTGACTTCACCCCCCTGGGTTCTGAAATTACGATAATTTAAAAAAAAAGCATCAACGACGGTTACGATACTGCCTCATGCGAATTCTGAGCGCAGTTGTTGAGGTGTTTTGATCTTGCGATAAGTTGAGGCACGATCGACTGCCTCGCTAACCGAGAGACTGCAGCGTGGGCGCGTTCTACAACAGCTGCCGCAGACAAGTTTCCGTTCAGGCAGCGCTTTCTTCCCATACACAGTATCGGTGGACACCCTCGCCGTATACCTTAGTGTTGACGTCATGGGCGGTCGCACGATGGCACGCACTACTGTGGCGATGCGGGTGTCCACCATGGAACCTCTAGTCTCTCCACTGTAGTTCCTTCCTCCTCATCCTCTCTTTCTACCACCGTCCCTCATCCACTGCTGCGCTCGGTGTTCGGTATCTTTCGACTTCATTCGCTATGCGTGTTACGACGACGGGGACGACGCTCCAAGCAGGAACGGGCGCCTATGAGCTGCGCTACAAAAATCGTTTATTATGGGCCAAGTTGCTCCCGGAATACTAGATGCGCTATGTAATGTTGAATTCCAATGACAGAGTCGGAGCGGCTGACGGACTCCGCGAGCGAGCACTCGACTCTGGCGTAGAGCAACGCCTCCAGATCCGCGATTGGAACAAAACACGTGCCGCTGGAGCAAGGCGGAAACGGCAAGTCTATCTTTCGAGTGACGAATTGCCCAGAGTACCTCGCATACAGTTATTCCATTTGGCTATCGAATTCCCGCTCGTACGCAATAGCTTCAACGTCGCCGTCACTATCCGATGAATCGCTCGTGCGGGAACTTTTCTGACGCTATCGAGTCCGTGTCGTCCGCCATTACCACCAAAACAAGCGACTACCGGCGGCGCCCCCAAGCAGGCAAACGTCTTAAAGGAAGTACGTCACGCCGAGTTCTGGTCCACTCCGCCGATTTCGGCGGAGCAGCTTTTCCTGCTCCACGGAGTGACTCCCGCTCTGAATCCACTCCGACTCTGTCATTGGAATTCTTGACTCCTGCCCTCACTCTGCCATTGGAACACATTGCTCCACAAGGAGCAGAAAAACTTGATCCGATTCCGCCATTGGAATTCAACATAAGAGTCCGCAAGAGTGTTTGTTTGTTTGTTTGTTTGTTTGTTCCTATACATATGGCTCGTACCCACTACGAGGGATTGGCCATTAAACCGGCGGTTAATGAGGGAATAATTTAAAACTTGTGTGTGTGTTCCACACACAAATGTCCCTTTCGACCAACGCACGTCTTCTTCTTCCATGCCTCGAAAATCAACCTCCCTTTCTGGTGCTTGTGTATGAGAGGCATGCGTCGCGCTGTCACAAGAAGCGCGAGCAGGCACGTGGAATTTAAGTCGCTAACACAGCGGCTTGCAGGCTCTCATGGTAGAAAACGCCTCTGGGCAGTCTCTCTTTCGTTCTCGGTCGTCCTCGGTCAGTCTATCAATTAGGTAGTCAATGACGACGCCAATCAACGCAGGAGCGTCCGCATAAGACCTGCGCTCTAAGAAACCTTTTTGCGGAAAGAAGTAGGACATTTCTCTCAGTTCTGGGATGTTAATTTGCAGTGGCTGTATCGCCGCGCACCTTTCAACTTATGGCTTCAATCTCAACATCTCGTGCCTTACATGAATTTGCAGCCCGTGTTGCACTACGCAGTGCAAGCTGCGCAAAATTTTCACCTACATCAACACGGCCTCCTTCTCATCTATTTTGTCAAAAAGAAATGTGTATTTCCCCCTATCTTTTTCAGGCAGGACTCACTCTATATATTTGAAAGCAAGTGTTGCACCTTTTTAATTACGATTTGGTCTCTATTGGGAGGGCTTTTTGGTGTTTTTCGTAAAAATTGATGTAGATGTAAACAGATCAGTGTTTCTTTTCTTGCTTGAAATCTTAAATGAACAAACACCAAAGGCTTGGCTGCAACTCATAATGAATAATACATGTAGCGATTTGATTTGAATTAGTGAACTTGTTCATGTTTATTCGGGTGTCATCATTTGACATATGTGCCGTGTACGAATACAACCCGCTTACGTTACGCCAGCGAGTGAAACTGAAGAAGCAACAGGCGCGCGGGTGCATAAGTTCTAAAGTTTTGAGCAGAAATTTACGCGATAGACGTTGCCAGTAAATAGTGTGAAGCTCACAGGTGAACTGAGTTTAGGCATTCGGAATCAATAAATCAGTAATAACACACCACAAATGAATTCTTTCGCGAGCTATTTTCTTTGTAACAGTATTAGATGGGCTGACACGCCTTCTTGGCATATAATGAGGTATATGGTCTACTGCTGCTGTATGCAGTGCATGTTTTACAATATGCGTTCATTGAATTCTTCTTCCTCACGTCACTGCCGCGTGTAAGCCTCAGTGCAGCGAACTAGTCAGACTAGTTACGGTACAATGGGGTGGTGCACTCGCTCCTTATCCGCGATGCGCAGCGCCTATAGGGGCGCCACTGTAAGCCGCGTAACGGCGGCCGTCGGAACCGCAAGCGGGGCCGCGTAGCAGACGACTCCTTTCACTGCAAGCAAGCATGACGGAAGTGCGCGCGTGCGATTTGCCGCTTTTGCGCGTTCCAAATAATTACTTTTGCGGCGATAGTGTGCGCAAAGGAGCCGCACTTTATAATAGTGAACCAACGCGTGAACCAACGTTTTTTCTCGACACAGTAGCTTCGTTTACATGCCATGTGTTTATATAGTAGATTTTGAGGGAGCGCTGTCGCACCGGCGCATGGATTTCACTGGTGTGGCCACGCGAAGGGTCAGCGTTGGTAAAACTTTGAAACCAGCACGATAAACTTGTGAAAAAATATCTCGGCAGCTTGCGCTAGTGGCGCAAGGGTTTCCTATTAGCATTGTTATAACCGGCAAGGCGGCCTGCAAGGGACGCTCATCGGCATGCCTTCCAAACGCAGTCCGCGTCCAGCAGGAACGCAAGAGGAGTTCTTGTGCGCTGCAGGGAACGCGCAACGGCGTTGCCGGTACACGCAGTCCGCGTCCTGTGAAAAGACTTGACGAGACGCGCGTGCACGGTTGGATATAAAAGGAGCGCATCGAGGGTGCGCTGGGGGCCTCTTGTCGCTTGCGAACTCTTCTCATGTAAAGGCGCGTCTCTACGCCTAGTTTGTTTACTCTTGTAAATATGTAAATAAACGTGCCTTTTTTGTAAGCAAGAAGCCTCGCAAGAGTTCTCCTTTGCCGGAGCCTGGGTGGCAGCCTGTACCCCCCTCCTCGGTCACATCAGCATGAAGTCATGTTACGAGGCATTCAAAAGGAGGTTGAATCGGTTGAATGTCCTGTCAAAAGCCTTCAATGCGCACAGGTGCCATGTTTTACAGCCAATATGCGTATAGTTGAGGCGAGCGCACAGCGAACATTCTGCACCGGTGATCGCATTCCAGTGCCATCAATAGGTAGAATGCAGCCGATTTCGTGCAGCACACGTGTGATTCCACGGCGCTTTTGTAAAGGAGCCGTCACCTGCCCCACATTCTCTGGCATTGCGCTTCGCGCCATTCGTTATTCAAGAGAGCCTAGGCATCGCGTCTTATCAGTAATAACAACCTCATGTGCATTGTAGCGTCTACAATGCAGGCGAGGCGACCAAGTGTAAACGTAGTAGCGTTCGCTGAAGACGTAGCCGACATAAATGGAGAAATAAAAACACGGTAATCGTTCTAACACTGTCGTAAAGAAAGCGCGATTGCTTACCTTCTGCGTCGGACAGCCGCAATCCACCGCCTTCGCTCTCGCTCATGAAATAGCACCGGAAACCTGTAGAAGTGCGTTCCTGGCGATTTTTTGTATGTGTTTGAGCAGCCGACAACGCGGCAGTTATTTTTCGGCATCGCTGAAGCCCGACAGAGGCGTTAAATCACGATGAAAACATGTCCATCCGTGCACTCGCGTACACGCTCGCGGGAAAACTGCTCGCCCGAGCCCCCAAGCGCTTCCGAGCCGTGGCGGCAGATGGCGTCGTCGGCGCTTTGCGCATCGCCTATGGGTGGAGAGCTAGGTGCATGACCGGATCAAACAGGCGTTCGTCGAGTCTGCAATCGCTGCCCATGCACCTTTACAACAAAGGCTTCTTGGCTGGAGCCATATTTACTGCTTGGGTGTTGTATATATGTGTGACTCTCCAACTAAGCACGGCCGAGAATGTGACATCAGCATGTATACTCCCGTGCAACTCCATGAACGAGGTGTACCCCTCTCCAATTTTTCTCATGCAACAACAATGATAATTGTATGCATTGTTCCCTAAATCACGGAATAAATATGGCCTCAGGGATGGTGGTGCTAATCTCCGAAGGCAAAATTTATTCACCTCACTGAAACAAATTCGTGTGCCACACTTGACTGCTACATATATTTGTATAGACACATACGCGCAGAGTTCTGAAGCACGTGCGTCACACCGTAAGCGCTTGAAGGGACATGCTGGCACATAACTTTTTTTTTCGTTTCGCTGTTTCAAAGGGTGGTGTAACTATAGTGACAAAGTTGTTTTTTTACATCATGCAAGGTCCAAATTGACAAAGAAGTGTTAGGCTAAAATATTCCTAAAATAAATTTTCAGGTAATCGTTATGTTAGAACGCGAAGGAACAATGGCGCACATGCACACACACACGCACACATACAGACACTCACTTACACACACACACACACTCACACACGCGCGCGCACACATGCAAACGCGCACACACTCCGTAACACACACAAGTGCAAACGAAGTTTTTTTTATGCTGGGATCCACCAAAACTTCGCTGACGTATTTTCGTCACGGAAATATGTCAGTAAAATACAGATGACAGAGAAAAACCACAAAAAGGTTTTGTTGATTCGGATGACCTGGGAGACGAGCCCACGACATCTCTTTCCTCGACGATACGAGCCAAGTTCATTACGCATTGCGCTATCGACGCTCATACATGCGCCTTCCCAAACGCGCCTTCTTTCTCTAACACCTTCTCCCTTTCAAAGTGACCTTTGTTGACGTGGAATGGTGTCGCCGTCTATTTTCGGCGAGGTAAAATACAGCATCATGACACTAACGAACGGTGATATGGAGCGTTTCGGTAGTTTCAGCTTTCGGTGCAGCAATACGCACGCCAGGGAAGGCTTCCCGCGTTCACGGCACCATGCAGGTACGAACTCTGCGTCTCGCGTGCCTGAACCACTGTGGTAAATGCATGAGGAGAGGCGTAGAATACCCCATTACTGCAGAGCGCACACCTTGGCCTTGGCATTTCTCTCCTGAATTAACAGCGCTTTGAATTAGTACACATCGAGTGCCAGTGTTATGTGCTTGTTGATGTCATGTTTGCGCGGGATTCAGCATATGCGGCGTCTAGAAGCGTGGACCTCGGCACTGGCTGCGCGCTGCCCTCGCTAATCGCGGAGCTCACGGCAGGTGTACGTTAACTAGGTCAGCTACCACAATGGTTGAATCATGATCTTTGGGATTAGTCGTCGGGATGGAGATATTCTACTAGGCGGCAATGTGGTTGCATCCTCGTCATACGGTGCTATAGCTCCGAAACCCTAATATACATTGTACAAGATCCCACATTGATATACAGTAAAATTCGGCAGCTCCCACGTACCTTGGGAATCGATGTTACGTGAAGCATGCGGAGGGAAGATGACAGTGTTGTAATTTTTTCATTAAGCGAAACGTCACGAAATGACGCTAAGAATATGTAAAAATGTTGTCTGCACAGACGTATCTTAAACAGTCGCATATGTTTTGTATAACCAGTTGTTTACAGTTGCGTAATGATGCCAACAGCAACATGGGTATCAGCAACACCGAAAGCGGTGTCCTGATATGTAGCGCTTGCGCTCGCGAGGATGGTAGTCCATGAAAGTGCTACATAAATCAACTTCAATGGATGGCGCTTAACTACAATTGACGTTAACCCGGCGTGACGGCTGTATCATAGGAGTACATAAGTAATGTTTATAACATTAGATAGCTAGCACTGCTACCACATTTGCCGCTTCACGAACATCAGGTTTTTTTTTTCTTTTTTTCAGAAGTAGTTCCGAGACCTGGCGTGGGGCTCTCTACTACAATACTTGATTGCCACGCAGATGGCTTGGGTTCGATTCCTGCTGGGACCCTGATATTTATTCTTTGCATTCATCGGGTCAACGCAACCGATGTTGGTATTTTTCTTAACGCTCTCGCATTAAAATTACAAATTTCTGTTCTCGCTTTTCCTGGGTAGATATTAAATGTCAAACACCTGTGGCGCATACCTGTATATCCGCATACTGTGGCTCATGGTTTAAGGGAATGTGCCACACGTGTCTGGAGGAAATAGTTTGACGACGTACCCGACGTGATTGTGATGTTATTCATGTGATGACCAGCGAGTCGTATTCGTCAAACCATCCTACCCTCCCAGACTAATTTTTGGGTACCCAAGGATAACGGGGTGATCACGAGAGCACCCAAACGTAGGTGGCTAGATAGATAGATACGTAGATAAAAAAAACGGCAGATTCCACGCACTGTGGGAATCGATGTAATGCGAAGCAGCCAGCAAGGAGCAAATCATGCTGTACATAATATGCATGTCAGATTTACATGTTAGGACCTGTCATTTATGTTCGTCATACAGTCACGTCACGCAATACCAATTTTGGTGTACATCAATCTAGTGAACAGGACACAAGCGCACCATGAGCGTGGCATATAAATGGCATTGTAGATGACATGCATGCCAAGATTTTCATGTTACCATCTGCCGCTTATGTTTGCTATACAGTCACATCCCGCAATTCCAATTTTTGGTGTATATCAAGCTAGCGAAACGGCCGTGAGCGCGGCATGCAAGTCATGTTGCACATGACATATCATGATTTCCCCATTACCACGTATCATTTATGTTCGTCATACAGTCACGTCACGCAATACCAAATTTGGTGCATATCAAGCCTAGCGAAACACCCGCGAGCGTGCCATGAGCGTGGCATGCAAGTCATGTTGCACATGACATGTCATGATTTCCATATTACCACTTGTCATTTATGGTCGTCATAGAATCACGTAGCCCAAAAGGACACTTTGTACATTCCAAAGTGTGTTCGGCGAAAGCTTGTGGCGATTCGACTGACTATGCCATGTCTTTTCCTTTTTTACACTCTCAGTGGGATGGCACACAAACGGAATGAGTGCGTGTTTTCTTTTTAAATGCGAAGCATTTCTTTGCGTACTGCAGGTACTTTTAGCGTTTGTTTCTACGTATCTATCTATCTAGCCGCCTACGTCTGGGTGCTCTCGTGATCACCCCTTTAACTTGGGGTAGACCAAAATTAGTATGTGAGAGTAAGATGGTTTGACGAATATGACTCGCTGGTCGTGACATGAATAATGTGACAATCCCGTCGCGTACGTCGTGAAACCCTTTCGGGCAAACCCTGAGGCACATACCACGGGCGGGTATGTGCCACAGGTATGCGGGTATGTGCCACAGGTGATTGACAGTTTATACTACCCAGGAACGGCGAGAACCAATATTGATACTTTTAAGGCGAGAGCATTAAAAGCTGACATCAGCAGCGTTGACCGGACGAATGCAAATAATAAATGTCAGGGTCCCAACAGGAATCGAACCCAAGTATTATGCGTGGCAATCAAGCATTCTACCACAGAGCCACGCAAGGTCTCAGAACTGCTTTTCGAATAACTAAGGCACGTTGCCGGGTTAGTTGGTTGGGGTTCATGATTCATAAGATGTAGCGCATCATGACAGGCACAGAGAAGAGGAACAACACACAGAGCCATGACCCTAATGTTCGTGAAACGTCAATTGTCGTTGCAGTGCTGGCTATCCAATTTTATAAACATTGCATATATACTCCGATGATACAGCCATCCCGCCGGGTTGACGTCAATTGTAGTAAAGCGTCATCCACTGAAGTTTACATATGTTGCAGTGTCCAGGCCTACCATCCTCGCGAGCACAAGCGCTACATATCAGTTTAACGCTTCTGGTGTTGCTAATGCCCATGTTGCTGTTGGCATCGTTACGCAACTGTGAACAAGTTTTTATACAAAACATATGCGACTGTGCAACGTATATCTGTGCGTGCAACATTTCTACATCCCTTTAGCGTCATTTCGTAAAGTTTAGCTCAATAAAAAATTACAACACCGTCACCTTCCCTCCGCATGCTTCGCATAACATCGATTCCCAAGGTACGTGGAATCTGCCAAATTTTTTAATTTTTTACCTCGAATCACAACGAGACGCGAGACCAATCTGCCTCCGTTTCGCATGCGTTCGTATTCTCGCTCTTTCAAGCTAGCGAAACGGCCACGAGAATGTCATGAGCGTGGCATACAAGTCATGTTGCACATGACATGTCATGATTTCCATATTACCACTTGTCATTTATGCTCCTCATACAATCACGTCGCTAAATATCCAAATTTGGTGTATATCAAGCTAGCGAAACGGCTGTATCGCCATGTGATAAGACATGCGCCAAAGTATTCTGTATTTTAGTTACTCGGCGCAAGATATGCCCCTTTTCTTTATCCTTAGGCCCACGTGTAGGCCTGCCTATATAATCGAGCCTCAAATAAAGGTTATCGTTCTTTCGCCCATCGGATGTCGGCCTCTTCCTACCGACAAAATGCAGCACAACGATACAACGGCCACCGGAGTACCATGAGCGTAGCATGGAAAGTCATGTGGCACATGACATTTTGTAATTTCTATACTACCACTTGTAATTTATGCTCATCGTACAGCACGTCACTCAATGCCAAATTTGGTGTAAATGAAGCTAGCGAAACGGCCGTCAGCTCGCCATGAGCTTGGCATGTAAATGATGTTGTACATGACATCCACGTCATGATTTTCATATTACCACTTTTCTTTCTTCACATTTTACATTACAATTACTTCTAATAACATCCCCTATGCTTAGCTTGGCATCATTGTCTGTTAGTTCTCTTTAATATTGTGTCTAATAAAAAGAAAACGAGCCCTTAAACTTGCACTTCTTTCCTTCATTCATAGCGAGGGTCTCGTTCTGGCAGACTTGGTGCCTTCAGGTAGTATGCGAGGGATCGTTGGTCAGCTGCCAGCTCGTAATAAGATCACGTGCTACGTGACGCCAACAGGCAAAAAAGAGTGTTCTACACTCGCCGCAATGGCAACAGGCGGCGCTGACCGACGCTCCCACGTTTAAGTGCACATATAAACCCTATAAAGTGGACGGAGGGATGACCGCCACCGTAGCTCAGTGGTAGAGCATCGGACGCGTTATTCGAAGGTCGCAGGTTCGGTCCCTGCCGGTGGCAAGTTATCTTTTCGTCCACTTTTCTTTCTTCACATTTTACATTACAATTACTTCTAATAACATCCCCTATGCTTAGCTTGGCATCATTGTCTGTTAGTTCTCTTTCATATTACCACCTGTCATTTATGTTCGTCATGCGCGAAATGTCTGATCTTACAAATTTTTGAATATATCAAGCTAAGAAAACGGCCTCAGGAGCACTTCGGCCATGGCGTGTAAATCATACTTTTCATGACGATTTAGTCATGATTTTCATCATATGACCAGTTATTCGTGTTCGTCATACAGGCGTGTTATGCCATACCAATTTTGGTATAAATCCCATTAACGATACGGCCAGGAGAGCACGAAGTCATAGGCGGCCAGTGGCGTAGCCAGGGGGGTGGCACACCGGCCACGTGCCCCCCCCCCCCCCCGAAATTTTTTTCGCCATGGCATACTGAGCGAAAAATGACCATTTCAAGGAGGTGCCCCTCCCGAAGTCAAGGAGGTGCCCCCCCCCCCCCCCCGAAAAAATTTTCTGGCTACGCCCCTGTAGGCGGCTAGATAGATAGATGATAGATACGGTCAAAGTCGCCGAAGTTCGCTAAGAAATGTAAAACGCTCAAAGTGTCTGCAGTACACAAAGAAATGCTTCCCATTTAAAACAATTAACTATACTGTTAAGGCACGGTCCGCTTTCGTGTAATACTGATTCCTATGACAGAGGGATGAAACATGTTTTCTTTTTTTTTTCTTTAACTTTTTGGTGGGGGGGGGGGGGGATTCTCCCACTTATGTTAAAGTGGGTGTAATAAACTGACATCCCTGAGAGTATTCGACAGCCGGTTTGATTAGCTCTTGTGCAGAATGTTAGTGCAATGACCCGTTCCCGACATATGCCAGTAAGAAGTGGGAGTCGAGTGATGCTTTCTAAACTCCCGTCAATTAATATTTTAATGAGTGCGTTTCCTAACTTGTCATTTAATTATTATCTGTAGACTCAAGAAAAACATGCGCAATCAATTCACATGCGACGTTCATTTAATGACGAAACCTCTGCAATGCTAACAAAAGTGCTACCACTCGTTGTGAGAACCAATGGCGATATATGTTCTTAATTGATGTCATTAAGTTTTCATAATTAGCAACAGTAGAGGCAGCATTGTGCATTTTTGTATAATTGTGAAGTCGAAAGACAATGGGCCTAACTAGCGTCGGATAAAACCGAAACCGATAAAAAAATTGACAGCTTCGCATTAGTAGTGCCAAGACTAAGGTAAGTGCGTAGCTGAGTGGCCTGCCTGTTTCTCTTTATCTTGCTCTCTTTCTTTTTCTCATTCTTTTGTTCTCATTTTTCAACAGCGAAGCTATTGAAGCCGCCTGCAATCTGTCCATCACGGCTGAAAATTCCGCGGAGCGATGACGCAACATCGCGTTGTCTAGCAACCGCCGGCGCAGGTCCGCGCAGCTTCGCACTGACTCCGCCCGACCCAGACTCGGCTGCGCCGCCAGATGTGCGCTACTCCCGCATGAAAATAATTATGTCCGGGAAATGTACTGTATGTTTCCTACTAATGTCCTACGTGACCTTTATGGTTCCTCTTCCTTCATGTAACCTGTAGGACACTACTTTATGTTTGCGAAACCCTTCCTCTTCCTATGGACGGATTCCTTCTTGTTACCTGTAGGATGCGCCCTTTATGTTTACGGCAGGATGTTGCCTCGCAGCGAACCGTATGTTACCTGCAAGTGCACTTGAGTTCATAAGTTGGTAACAGGTGGTAGTACAAAAGCTGTTTTTACCAGTTCCATGGCGAGAGGGGGGGGCCTGGTGGTACCGAAGCCCCCCCCCCTCCCCATTTCTGGATTACAACACACACACACAGGCGTGCGCACGAGGAGACAAGGGGGGGGGGGCGCCGCCCCCCAAGGCACCTAAGAGGGGGGGGGGGCGCAAAGTCTGCCCCATATATTGACATAATACGGAGGGGGGGGCGCTGCGACGACCCTTCGCCTCCCCCCTGAAGGGAAGCCCCGCGCAAGCTTACGCGCGCGCACGCGTGCACACAAACACACACATACACACACACACACACACACACACACACACACACACACACACACACACACACACACACACACACACACACACACGTACGCACACACGCAGGCACACACAGACACACGCACACACACACAGACACGCAGACGCACAGGGAACGAAAGCCACAGTGAAAACCAACATTTATTCTGAGCTCTCGGCCGGGGACCGGCCGCGCCGTCCACAGTGTCTTCCCAATTCGTAAAATTTGTATTCGATATCTATTTAGTTTGACATAAGGGCCATCAATCACTACATTAAAGTCTCGAGTTTATACGTCTGCACCAACGCTTGTATATTTTTAATTCACACGACATGAACGTTTTGTTGCGATTATTACCGCTGTTGATCACTGGTTCAAAATTGCGTTCACTGTTACCTGCCACAAACGTTTCAAATTTCGCGCGCTTAAATTCCGACCTGCCTTTTTTTTTTTCTTTTTTCGGAAGTGAAAATATTGAAAGCTTCCCCAATTTACGTTAGTTATATCCGCATAAATCTTTTCTAATATTTGAAAGCGTAAACGAAGATTTTGATTTAGGATTATAAAATTACGATGCGCGAATGCGGTGTACGTCTGCGCGGCTGTAACCACTTTTTCTTGTTCGGGCTTGCTCGGTTGCCACTCGCCGCCTCGCGATGGGCCTTGTTTGAGTCGATGTTTCTCATGTTTTGAAGTGTGCTCGCGCTCTGTGTTCGTGTTTTGTGTTCTGCCGGTGCCGCTTATTGCGAAGATGCACTGTACTCAAGCGAGGACCTGTTGCTTCATATCGTGGAACACTCGCCAGGTGTGTACCACTATTAGCATTGCTGCTGTCAGCGCTTTGTTAACACCGAGAGCACGACAATGACGCCGTTTAGTACGTTTTTCGTAACATGTGTACGCTAAGTGAGCTTTTGTTAACGTAGCGAACCTGTGCGTGTGTCATTTCATCAGGATAAAGGCAAAGTTGTGCGATGTTAAGCGCGGGCGAGCTTCTTTTGTATGGAGTGTAAAGCAGAGTGCATGCGCAGCTGGAATTCGGCGGGGGGATTTGAACAGAGTTGTGGCGGCGGCAGCCTTTGTCGCCAGTGGTGTTGGAAGGAGGCCCCGCTCGCGATGAACCACTATCTTGGTTTAATAATTGTGGGGCGGAGACTGCGTTTGTTAGCTGTAAGCGTTGATCGTGCCTAAGGCGCGTATGCTTGAACCTGTTGTTCATGTTTTTAGCGCGCTTGTTCGTATTGTGCGCTCAAGAAGTGAACGTGTCTAAAGCAGTTTCATATGCTGTACGCCCTGTTTTCAACAGCTGCAGAATCGTGATATGTTACGACTACTATCAGAGACGTGTTTTCCTTGCGGGTGGCCAAACTTGTGCATGTGGATGCACCCGCGCCGGCAGGCATCTTTGAACTACCGCGATACTCGAGTTGATGCGTGTGCGTGTGCAGCATATTGTTTCGTCTTAGGCACGGCTCGCGAAGCTTGCACTTACGGTTAGGTGTTCATGCAGCCCGTTTTGTCAAATTCGAAGTGATGTTTTAATTCACCCGGAACATATTTTGCCTGATGCGGCAGGCACCCGTGCATCTTGAGCCGTTCGTTAAAAATTTAAACTTGAAGTGTATTCGATCGAATCCTTCATGTCTATTTGTGGCCGAATTGCAGTATTTTAACTGTGCAAGCTATAATTCGATCACTGATTCAGTCCACGGGTTCGAGCATAACTTATTTTATTCTGCTTGTTTCCAACATGTTTGGTTTTCGTTATTTCGTACTGGTTTATAGAAATTGTATGCGCCTCGCCCCACCTTGGTGTTGAAACTTCGCTAAACACTTTTATGTATACGAACATTATAGAACAGTGTGGACTCACCACCTCAAATGACATTTATGATAGATGACAAGCTTAACAGTATATCGGATATAGTTAATTCTCTCGGCATGCGAAATGTTAAAGGGATCTGTGGTATGTGCAGAAATGAATATTTTATTCATCGTTCAAAATCTCGCAATAATGTTACACATACTTCATGGTATGCATGCCTAAGTCGATCATGCATGTGTTGCTGTTAAAATGTAAAATTAGACAATGTATTTCACTGAGAACAACAAATCTAGACTGCGTTACTTCAAGCTGTTGGCATTGAAACAATTATAAAACTTCAGAAATCAGTTTCATCGAATGTTTATTGTTTTACGAGCGCGAATTGCCCCGGGATATCATAATAATAATAATAATGATAATAATAATAATAATAATAATAATAATAATAATAATAATAATAATAATAATAATAATGGTAATAACAGCAATAAAAATAATAATAATATCTCAAATCATAAAGGCGAAGCTTAAGGGTCCCCCCAGTTTTTTTTTTTTCTTTTCGCCGTATGTGCCTTACAGCGTGCGTAAATGTTCCACTGATGCAATCTTTTTTATAAAAGGATGCTTTTGTTGTCTCAGCAGCGTTTCTAACTTTCTTTGTATAACTGCGTCACGAAACCTTCATACACAGCTCGGTCGCCAAACTCACTCATTAGTCGACTCACCCAGACTCAGATCGAGCCGTGAGTCTGAGTCCGAGTGAGTCCGATTGAGAAAAATTTCAGTCAGTCTGAGTACGAGTCAGTCCGGTTGAGGAAAACTTTGACGAGTGTGAGTCCGAGTGAGCAATCGAGAAAGATGACAATAAAATAAGTAATAAAAATTTTCGGGTCCGAGTGAGGATCGAACCCACGCCGTCTGGGTGACAAGCAGGTGTTCCACCACACAGCCACGCGTCTGCTTGGAAATAGTGAAAAAAAACTTCTTCTGCTTTGAAATGCAGTGAAAATAACTTTCATGCCTTTACAAACACACGCGTCCTGTATACAGGCGTCACAATAAAACATGTAATATCGCATTAATATTGCGTGGTACAAGCTTACATTGCCATCGGGCGTCAGACCATGTGAGTATCATCATGACATCGTGGTTCAAAGCCGGCCACCCATTACAAAAGGCACAGACGTTACTGGGTGTATTCCCTTAAGACCACGTAGTGGGTCCATAGCAACTTCGAAAACATTTCCCGCGCATAATGGCTCGTGGTTTAAAGCATGCTACCCATTACATAGTGTGCACTAAGTCATTGAAGTACGCACTAGGGACATGATATCGCTATTGCGTTCAACTCTTAAAGGCGAAGCATAAGGGTCCCCCCAATTTTTTTTTTTTGATGAGTCTGAGTCCGAGTGACTCCGATTGGAGGAAAATTTTAGTGAGTCTGAGTTAAAGTGAGTACATTGGGGAAAACATCGGTGATTGTGAGTCCGAGTGAGCCCTCAGGGCGAGGTGTGTTTTATGAGTCAAGTCTGAGGGAACTCTAAATTTTTTGCCGACCTATGCTGATACATAGTATGAAACTGCCTAAAACAGTTTCGTGAAGAGCCAAAACCCTTTGTATGGCGCTAGTAAAAAGTTTCTCCTTTGTTCCTTGTAATCCCTGAATATAGAGTTTTTTGTCATTGAGTCCCAGTGTGCAATATATTGCACATGCTTTTGTACGCGTACCAAGTGTCGTACGTCAAGTACACTTTTTCGCAGTGATAAGGTGGTCTCATTTGTCCAGAATAATGCGTTTTCCTTGATAAGTATGAAAAAAAATTCGTAACTTGGGTCTCACGAGGATATGTAGATCATGCCACTCTGATCGTCCGCAGGTGTGCGAACTTTGGGTTTCGCGAACACAGGTCTTAAAAAAATTACACCATCTCCCGCTAAAGGGAACCATGTGTAGATGTGAAGCAGCGGGCGCTAACGCTTACACTGGCGGCGGCGTTGGACGCTGGCGCTCATCGCAGCGTTGCGCAGGAGAGAAAACTGGGGAGGCGCAAAGCAGGCAGTGATGGAGCAGTGTTTCCTACTGGAACATGCCAATCGCTGCTAATGGGCAATGAGAGACAGAAGACTCCGACTGGACACAGAGACCCGCACTCCGCTTTTAGTTAACGCGCACGCTGCGAATTTTTATTGTTCAACAACGCACAGGAGAAATCTCCCACCGGCACCACCTTGGAGGTCAAGATCCATTGCCATATATACGGGGTGGCCAGTGAACGGTTGTGCAGCGCGAGCAGTCGGTTTTTTCAACCAAGAAACTCGCTAGCAGACGCTGCCTGCGTCGGCGTCGCGAGGCGAGAGAGGGGGAGCGTAGGAGAGGAGAGAGAGGGGGTGACACGCATGCGCAGTGGGAGTGTGAACGCCGTGGGCAGGGATGCGTAGAGGAGAGAGGGGGGGAGCGTAGGAGAGGAGAGAGAGGGGGGGGACGCGCATGCGCAGTGGGAGTGTAGACGCCGCGGGCAGGGATGCCTAGAGGAGAGAGGGGGGAGTGTAAGAGGGGAGAGAGGAGGGGAGGCGCATGCGCAGTGAGGGTGTGGTTGCCGAGGGGAGGGATGCCTAGAGGAGAGAGAGGGGGGAGAGGAAGTTTTTTTATTTTTTTTAAAGGGTTTGCGCATGCGCAGTAAGGGTGGGCACGCGGCACACCACCACCACCGGATTAAGCTTCGCCATAAGATGCTTCACATCTAAAACGGTTTGTATGCGCAGCGGATGCAAAACTCTGCGTACGAGGCGTGATTCAACTTCAGCATTGCGAGTCGAAGTAGAGGACGTCGTCTTCACTCGTGGCGCACTCCCCGTGCCTCTTCGCATGCGATTTGTGATATCGCTAATAAATGTGCTAGGATACTGCCCTCGTTCCCGTGACTAAACCACGTTATTCAACTCCTGGTATCCTAGGACGTTTAGTGATGCGACAAAACGAGGCGTACACAATTGCTTGTATGGGGCCCCCCATTTAGGTTCTGGAACCTACGTCTAGGCTTTTGCCGCGTGCAATTTCGACTACCCATGAGCGTTCGTAGATTTTTAATAAACAAAAAAGATTGGGAGAGATCCCAAGTACCATGGGAATCGACGTTATGCGAAGCATGCGGAGGCAAGGTGACTCGGTTGTAATTTTTTATTGAGCGAAACGGCACAAAATGACGTTAAAGATATGCACAAATATTGTACGCTCAGACATATGTTCAACAGTCGCATATATTTCATATAACCAGTTCATTACAGTTGCGTAACAATGCCAACAGAAACATGGGTATTACCAACACCAGAAACGGTAAGCTATGTGGCACTTGTGCTTGCGAGGATGGTAGCCCTGGACTGTCCTTCGAGGACCAACTACAGTGGATGGCGCTTAAGTATACAATTGACTTTAACCCGACATGACGCCTGCCTTATAGGAGTACATACGTAATGTTTATAAAATTAGATAGCCTGCACTGCAACAACAATTTACGTTTCACGAACATTACGCCTTCATAGCGTCTTTTGCCAAAGCAGTTCCGAGACCTGTCGTGGCTCTGTGGTAGAATACTTGATTGCCACGCAGATTGCTTGGGTTCGATTCCTGCTGCGACCCTGACATTTATTATTTGCATTCGTCGGGTTGAACGCTGCTGACGTCAGTTTTTGATAACATTCTCGCATTCAATTTACTAATGTCTGTCCCAGGCGCGTAGCCAGAAATTTTTTTCGGGGGGGGGGGGGGGGGGGCACCTCCTTCATTCCGGAGGGGGGCACCTCCTTGAAATGGCCATTTTTCGCTATGTATGCCATGGCGAAAAAAACAATTTCGGGGGGGGGGGGGGGGGGCACATGCCCGGTGTGCCACCCTCCCCCTGGCTACGCCACTGGTCTGTCCTCGCCGTTCCTGGGTAGATATAAATTGTCAAATACTTGTGGCGCATACCGCATACCGCGGCCAGTGGTATAATGGTATGTGGGACGCGTGTCTGCAGCAAAGGGTTTAACGACGTATGCGACAGGATTTTCACGTTATTCAAGTCTTCAGCAGCCAGGCATATTCATCGATACCTCTTACCCTCCCATACAAATTTTGGTGTGCACCAAGTTAAGGAGGCGTTCACTAGAGCACCCAGACGTAGGCGGCTAGATAGATAGATTGATAGATACGTAGATAGAAACGCAAAAGTGCTTACAGTACGCAAAGAAATGCTTCGCATTTAATACTAATATTTGGTATATGATTTATTACTTGATTTAAACAGTAACGGAAAGATAACGACGTCACTTTTGCCAACTAGGTAACTGTAACGTAACAGTGTTACTTTTTTGGTTTAAGTAAGCGTAACTGTAACACTGTTACTTTTTACTGGAAACGCGCCCATGACTGCATGTATGGCATAACAATAATATCTGTGGTTTTACTTCCCAAAACCACGAAATGATTCTGAGGGACGCCGTAGTGGAGAGCTCTGGAAATTTCGACCATCTATTGTACTTCAACGTGCATTGACATCGCACCGTACGCGGGCCTCTACCATTTCGCCTCCACCGAAATGCGAACGCCGCGGCCGGGATCGAACCCGTTACGTTCGGGTCAGCTGCCGAGCACCTTAACCAATTCTCCACAGCATGCATGACATAGCCATGTACTTATATTATATAGACCTTTTTTTTTAAATGCGAAGCATTTCTTAGCGAACTTCGGCGACTTTGAGCGTATCTATCTATCTAGCCACCTACGACTTTCTGCTCTCTTGGCCGTATCGTTAATGGGATTTATACCAAACTTGGTATGGCATAACATGACTGTATGGTGAACATGAATAACTGGTCATATCATGAAAATCATGAATAATTGTCATGAAAAGTATAATTTATACGCCATGGCCGTAGTGCTCCTAAGGCGGTTTTCTTATCTTGATATATCCAAAAATTGGTACGATAAGGCATTTCTGCATGACCAACATAAATGACAGGTGGTAATATGAAAATCATGACGCGCATGTCATGTACAACATTATTTACATACCACGCTCATGATGCGCTGACGGCCGTTTCGCTAGCTTGATATACACCAAATTTGGTATTGCATGACGTGCCTGTATGACGAGTGTAAATGCCTAGTGGTCGTATATAAATTATGACAAGTCATGTGCAACATGACATGGGTGCCACGCTCATGACACGCTCGCGGCCGTTTCGCTAGATTGATCTAAACATTTGATACTGCGTGACGTGACTGTATGACGAACCGAAATGACACGTGGTAATATGGAAATCATGACATGTGCAACATGACTTGCATGCTACGCTCATGGCACGCTCACGGCCGTTTCTCTAGCTTGATATACATCTAATTTGGTGTTGCGTGACGGGACTCTACGACGAGCATAAATGCCAAATGGTCATATGGAAATCGTGACATGTCATGTGCAACATGACTTGCATGCCACGCTCATGACACGCTCGCGGCCGTTTCGCTAGCTTGATGTACACCAAATTTGGTATTGCATGACGTGACTGCATGAGGAACCTAAATGACAAGTGGAAATATGGAAACCATGACATGTCATGGGCAACATGACTTGCATGCCACGCTCATGGCGCGCTCGCGGCCGTTTCGCTGGTTTGATATCCACCAAATTTGGTATTGAGTGACACGACTGTATAACGAACATAAGTGGCAGGTGGTAACCTGAAAATCTTGGTGCGCATGTCATCTACAACGCCATTTACATGCCACGCTCATGGTGTGCTTGCGTCCAGTTCACTAGCTTGATATACACCGATATTGGTATTGCGCGACGTGACTGTATGACGAACATAAATGACTGGTCCTAACATGTAAAACATGACATGCAAATTATGTAAAGCATGATTTGATCCTTCCTGGCTGCTTCACATTACATCGATTCGCACAGTGCGTGGGATCTGCCGGCTTTTTTTGTGGGCGCTGTCATAATGCCAAGCGGGCGGCGCCGTCTGTGGTCTGGTCATGCTCGGGGCTATGTCCGTCCCTCCCTCCCGCGTCCCACACCACCGCAGCAAATGCGCGTCCCCTCCCCCCTCTCTCTCTCCTCTCCTACGCTCACCCCCTTTCTGTTCTCTAGGAACCGTCTACTCTACGGAGCGGCCCCCCGCGTCCTACACCCCCCCCACAGCGCATGCGCGTTCTCTCCCCCCTCTCTCTCTCCTCTCCTACGCTCCCCCCTTTCTCTCCTCTAGGAATCCTCTACTCTACGGAGCGGCTCCCGCGTCTCACAGGCCCACAGCGCATGCGCGTCCCCTTCCCCCTCTCTCTCTCCTCTTCTACGGTTCCCCCCCCGTTCTCTCCTCTAGGAATCCTCGACGGAGCGGCGCGCACGACAGGTGGTGCGACAGCTGCATACTCCGCTGGGGGGCGCCACGGTAGTTCCGCGGCATGAAAATGACGGAGCGCGCGCATCATTCTCTCTCCTGTGCAGGGCCGCGATGAGCGCCCGGGCCGCTGCCGCGAAACGAGAGCGGCGACGTTTCTCCCGCTCAAGCTAACCATCTCCCCGCTGCTTCGCATCCACACATGGTTCCCTTTAGTTTTTTTTTTTCATTCCGACGCACTATACTTCGTATCAAGTGACATACTAAGTAGGAATTGATTCTGTGAGACGTGTTAAATGGTTTTTGTCCGTTCTTGGTGAAATGTGTTAATATACGACGGCGCCAACCTGTCGCAAGGGGTCGATGTGGTATATTTTCGGAACTATATTTGTTGGGAAAACGCACAAATATTTCGATTCGTTCTAGCAGGGCAAGCAAGGGCTGGCACCCTTTGGGGATAAAATGAATTTTTTTCTTGGTCTGTAATCTTTAATATCTTTTTTCCCTCGCGGTTTCTTTATGCTGTCACACTGACAGCATAAAGCCCATCTTATTTGTCACATTTCGCGGGCTCGCTTTATTAGCAGGAAAAAAATGAGCACGCATTTAGTACGTTGTGGAAAGTAGCACAGACAGATGTCATTTCAACATTCCGAGATCTGCCTCATTGACATTTTCATATTAGGTAAGTACTTTTGGAGTGACGAATGTAATTATGTATAATTAATTAAATAGCAGTAAAGTAAAAATTAGTAGTGGCTACTACAGTATACTGGTAACAATATGCGCTTGGTCTGCTTCGCGCAACGCCGTTCCTCATTTTTTAAATCGTGCTGCGTGATAGGCTGGGACACCCTGTATAGTGGCAGCAACGTGACAGTACTGCGCACAAGGTGACGTCGGAGCACCACTTTGGCCATTAGCGACCGCACAAAGCGAGGTTTCATTGTTGCGGCTGCTGTTCATTTGAACGAGACATCAGGAAAGACAACCGATTATTTTTGTTTGAAAAGCGATTGTCTGTGATAATACGCTGTGAAAGGCTGTAAAAGTGGCTGCGAGATAGCCATGTTCGAAGGCTTTATTTTCTGTATTTTAATATTTTAAATACAAGGTAAACGAAGTTCACAAAGATAATACACATTGGGTGCATGCCCTCTTATATTTTATTCAATATTTTGCATAGTATCTTGCATTATGCTGAAAGTAAGCTGAGAGAACACCGATCTACCTGTTAACAACATATTCGACTTGCCTCTGAACTTTCATCGCATGGCCATCTAATGCAGCGTTATTGCAATCAATTCTTCGCAGTTCTGTCGAAACTATCACAGCGACGAACGTTGTGCCAGTTTCCTCATACAACCACGTATTAAAGGCTGACAAAAGTCAGGTTTCAGACTAGCTCGTTTCTGGCTTCTTGGTTACGGAGAGTTAAGGGCAGGGACTGCACTTTTCGACACAAACTTTCACGTAGGTGGCTCATAAACTTCGATAAGTGTTCGATCGGTGTTCCCGCGCGCTGTACCAAACAACGTCAACGTTGACACTTTGCATTCTGAACAGATCAGTTACCATGCGTTGTAGCAAGGCACACATATTCAGCCCTTTGTATGTCTCCGTGGCCACACGCCTGGTTCTTTGTTGGAAAAGAATATCAGAATTCATGAAATGTCGGAGGTTTTAGGGACGAAGCACCTTAAGACCCCACAATGTCCCTCCGTCCATAAACCGCCATCCGGCGTCTAGAACAGATGTAGCTCAGGTGCATGTGAACAAACTGAAACATCTGTGAACAACAAAAAGGTTATCAAAAGGCTGTTAACCAGAACAAACAAAAAAAATTTCCCCATCTCCCGCTAAAGGGGACCATGTGTGGATGCAAAGCAGCGGGAAGATGGTTAGCTTGAGCGGGAGAAACGTCGCCGCTCTCGTTTCGCGGCAGCGGCCCGCGCGCTCATCGCGGCGCTGCACAGGAGAGAGAATGAGGCGCGCTCCGTCATTTTCATACCGCGGAACTACCGTGGTGCTCCCAGCGGAGTATGCAGCTGTCGCAACACCTGTCGTGCGCGCCGCTCCGTAGAGGATTCCTAGAGGTGAGAACGGGGGGGAACGCGCATGCGCTGTGGGAAGCGGGAACCGCTCCGTAGAGCTTTTCCTAGAGGAGAGAAAGGGGGGTGAGCGTAGGAAAGAGGGCGCGCGTGTTCTGAGGAGATGTCGGACGCGGGCGCCGCTCCGTAGAGTAGAGCATTCCTTGAGTAGAGAAAGGGGGTGAGCGTAGGAGAGAGGGGGGAGAGGACGCGCATGCGCTGTGGGGATGTCGGACGCGGGCGCCGCAAGTAGAGTAGAGGATTCCTAGAGTAGAGGAAGGGGGTGAGCGTAAGGAGAGGAGAGAGAGAGGGGACGCGCATGCGCTGTGGCGGTGTGGGGCGCGGGAAGGAGGGACGGCCTAATTTGCCCGCCTAATTTTGTCTCCCTTTCACGCGTTTGCCTTCTCTTGGAATCCAGTCAGTTACCCTTAATGGCCAACGATTATCCTGCCAACGTGCTACGTGACCGGCCCATGTCCATTTCTTCTTCTTGATTTCAACTATGATATCCTTAACACCCGTTTGTTCCCTGACCCACTCTGCTCTCTTCCTGTCACTTAAGGCTACACCTATCATTTTCCTTTCCATTGCTCGCTGCGTCGTCCTCAATTTAAGTTGAACCCTCTTTGTAAGTCTCCAGGTTTCTGCTGTGTAGGTAAGTACCGGTGAGATGCAGCTGTTATATACCTTCCTCTTTAGGGATAGTAGGTAGACTACCATTCATGATTTGAGAATGCTTGCCGAATATGCTCCATCCCACCCTTATTCTTCTAGTTATTTCACTCTCACGTTTCGGCTCCGTGGTTACTATCTGTCTTAAATAGACGTACTCCTTTACAACTTCCAGTGTCTCGCCACCTATCGCAAAGCGCCGTTTTCTGCCGAGATTGTTCCACATTACTGTAGTTTTATGCATATTAATTTTCAGACCTACTCTTCTGCTTTCCGTATCCAGTTCAGTAATCATGAGCTATATTACGTCCCCTGAGTTACTCATCAATGCAATGTCATGAGCGAATCGCATGTTACTAAGATACTCTCCATTAACTCTTATCCCTAACTCTTTCCAATCTAGGTCCCTGAAAACCTACTGTAAACATGTGATGAATAGCATTGGAGAGATCGTGTCTCCCTGCCTCACACACTTCTTTATTGGGATTCTGTCGCTATCTTTATGGAGGACTATGGTGGCTGTGGATCCGCTGTAGATTTCTTCCAGTATGTTTATATAGGCTTCGTCGATGCCCTGATTCCGAAGTGTCTATTTGATTGCTGATGTCTCCACCGAATCAAATGCCTTCTCGTAATCTATGAAGGCTATGTATAGGAGTTGGTTGTATTCCGCGCATTTCTGTATCACCTGACTGATAGTATGAATATGGTCTATTGTTGAGTAGCCTGTACGAAATTCTGCTTCGTCCTTTGGTTGACTGAACTCTAACGTCGTATGAATTCTGGAAATGAAGGCACCTAAATAAGTTGTCAATGACTTTCCATATCAGCATTAGACCAGTGGTGTACTTGAGGCGTGACATTGCAGAAAAAAAAAGAATAATAAACGCACGAAATCACAATAATAAAGCGAGAAAAAAAAAACATGGTTGATCCTCCCGTCATAGGAATCGGTATACCACGAAGGTGAAACATGTCCTTACAGAAGTACTTGAATGTTTACTGTTCATTGATATAAAAGAGATTGTGTCTATTGGTGTTTGACAGTTATATCACCGTTTAACGTGGATGCAACCACGTTGACGCTTGGTGGTACATCTGTATCCCTACGACTAACGTCCATGTCCATTAGCAATGATTAAACAAACCCTTGTGGTCATATATGCTTGTGGTAGCTGTACGGTGAGAGCGGAATAAGAAAAAGCGGTGTGACAGCCAGAAGAGCGTCACTGATTGGACGCCGAATTTGGGCTAAGGTCGCCTACTCGCGGCATTTTAGAGTTATTGAACACCACTGCCCGACCAGAGGGAAATGCAACGCGCGTCGTCTCTTCCCCGTTGGCCGGCTGCGATTTTTCGCACGCGAGTGTAACGTGGGAACGCGGAGTTACGGCCACGCTAAGCACTCGCTCGTCGCAGAGCTACCTTTGGTATGGATGGATGCTATAGCGACGCCGACGCTGGGGGGTAAGGTCGCCACCTGGCAGTGTGTTAATGCGTCGACAAAATTGTACCATGGCCTCCGAGATTAGCCGGGCGGCGCGCCGCAGCCGGCTAATCTCGGAGGCCACGATTGTACTTTTCCTATTCGAAACGCGCCGAATGGGACGGACGCATGGAAACGATGCTCTGAAGAAACTAATCCTGGATTTCAGGGTTATGATGCATTACTTCACTTTAGCAAGAGCACTGTGAGAGGACAGTGGTAGATATGAAAGGCGTGTTTGTAATCCCTGCAGAGCATGTGACCGTGGCGCAGTGGATAGCGTGCCCGGCATCTCTTCTTGCGGACCAAGAGGTCGTAGGGTCGACTCCCGGTGACGGAACTTTTTTTCTTTGTCTTCTGATCATGCGTATTTTTTCAACGTCATTGCTTTGACGGAAATACGTCACTGAAATATTGGTGGGCCCCGGCATAAAACACTTCCGTTTTAAAAACTGCGTGACGCGGGATTAAATAGAAATGAACAACAGACACACTCCAGCGTCATGCTTGATTGGTCTAAATAAAATGATGGACTAAATAGAGACAAAAATGACAGTGGGAGACCAACCCCCGCTTATCATGTCACCATAGCAGACAATGGACAAGTCGTTGGTCATTTAAGTTGGGGCTGAAAGCAAGCCAGGTTGTCAACCACCTATGGAGCGGGCATTATGCGCTTCAGTCATGAGTGAGGCCTAGGATACGCGCAATCCTCGCACCGGCTAGGGGATCGCACCCTGGAGAAGGCACGCGCTAGCGGATACAGTAGTATACATTACCCACTGGAGATTTGACTGTCACGACGTGGTCAGATCCGACACCTGGCCAAATGTTGTGCAGTGTGCTTCACGTCACGCGTTCGCGAGCCTGGTTATCTGTTAAACGCGATAATACCATATATTCATGTTTCGTCCCGCTAGAAAACGCGTGAGGTGAGGCGCTCGCTCCAACGCAATTATCTGAGCCCACACGTCACGCGTTCCCGCTAGAAAATACGTGGCTCGAAGCTTTAGCTAGAAGGCCAATGATTGTGCCAGCAGGTAACGCGATTGCAGTTTAGCCA
Source organism: Rhipicephalus appendiculatus (assembly GCA_030522465.1). Classification (NCBI taxonomy): domain Eukaryota; kingdom Metazoa; phylum Arthropoda; class Arachnida; order Ixodida; family Ixodidae; genus Rhipicephalus; species Rhipicephalus appendiculatus. The sequence continues at coordinate 26,128 of JALIZH010015259.1, forward strand.
AGAATGTGTGAGCGCTCGTAATTCAAATCTAGTCGCGAGCTTATAGCACCACGTGTTTTCACTAGCCAATCACATACACTCCCACTTTGCCCTCCGCCGGTTTTCATGGCGTGGAACTGGCTGAATGTTGTGTTAAAAATAGCACTCTAGCACTCTCTTGCATTGCTTTCGTCACAGCACGCAGTTTCCTTTTCCCCTCCATTTAGCTGGGCTTTCGTGCGCGTTGAACAGGTCCCACCCTTACATTGCAAGTGCCTGTTACATTTTTATTTTTGCTCTTAATAACAGTAATATCTGTGGTTTAACGTCCCAAAAGCCACCATATGATTATGACACGCCGTAGTGGAGGGCTCCGGAAATTTCGACCACCTGGGGTTCTTTAACGTGCACCTAAATCTAAGCACACGGGCCTCGAGCATTTTCGCCTCCACGAAAATGCGGCCGCCATGGCCGGGATTCGATCCCGCGACCTGCGGGTCAGCAGTCGAGTACCATAACTACTAAACCACCGCGGCGGGTTATTTTTGCTCTTGCCCAGTGCATCATCTGAGAGTTTTCCCGATTCGAATGCGTTCATAGCTCTCTGTATACAGTTCCCTTTATCAAATCTCGTGGGCGCAGGAGGCAGCGATAGACATCTATGAAGGCTGTGGTAGCTATCTGAAGTGTAGTCAGAATTACGAGCTCCGTACCATGCTGTTCCTTCTTTTTCTGTGTTCTTTCAGGCCAACCTACCAAAGCTGATAATGAACAGTAGAAAGAAATGTAACATAAAATCAAAGAGGAACAACCCACAATTCCTGTCCATCAGAAGCGATCCAACTTACGCTTTCGTTGTATGCTAGAACCAGTACTTCACTGTACTACAAGGAGAAAACTCGCAGTTAAAACGGCTCAAGCAGCCTGAAGCAAGCGGATCACTTGTCTCGTCACTCTTGATAGTGCCAATGCAAAATCACAATTTCAAAGCATAGCATGTGCACAAGAAGCGAAAGCCGGGTGCAGCTTCTTGTTGAACCTGGCAGAAATTTGCGCATCAGTTTGACATAAGTGCATCCTAGAAGTACTTTTTCTTTCACTGCTGCCCAAAATTGACTTGTGCGCTTGCCGAAGCAGTATCCCGCCACTTAATTTAGTCGATATGCGAATGTGCGCTTGCGCGCTCCGAGAAAAATTAAATTTCAGAGTCGCGGAACCGTGCAGTCATAGGCGTATCTACCGGGGGGGGGCAAGGGGGGGCTCTAGCTCCCCCCCATGAAAAGTCAGGGGGCGGAGCCCCCCCCACTTTCGACAGTGGTCACTTTCGGCTGCACATTGGAAAACCATCAACTGAGGAGAAGCTTTACTTCTACACAGCAATCATTTATGTATATAATGAAATTTGTCTTTCGCTTCTGCTGTAGAGATTGCCTTTCGCGTATCACGACCACGCACTGTAGATTATCTGCGGTGCGGGCCCTTTATGCGACGTTTGCGCGCTGTGCGCTGCAGCATTGGAGAATGGGCTATCGCTGAGTAGGGGCTCTATAACAATGGAGCATTCTGTCTTAAATTTATTTATACTCTGCCTGGCCTGAAATTTACATAATTGTCGACAAAAATATGGGCAGGAACCAGTAAACGTTTTAAGGACTGACACGCTCTTCTTGTTTCAGAATACTAATTTTCTTTGATCAGAAAGGAATTACATTACCGCTGCTCTGTACCCAATTTTCTATCAGTCAATGAGTGTGCAGAAGTGTTGAGTGTTTTAGTTGGGCCGCATTGGGGGAGCTAAGAAGAATGTTACCGCTTTATTTTCCGATTAAACTGCTCGCAATTGCTTATCATATGGTAGCTTGCAGCGATAGCGCCGGCTTGGAACAAGATAAGGCAGTGGACTTCAGTACATCCAGAAGCCCAACTTTCATGCTTCGCCCGCAACTCGATCTACCGGACCAGATAAATGGTCAAGTTCTACGGTTTTCTGCAGGGGACTACGGAGACTGAATTGACAGCCGGGCTAGTTGGTCTTGTGCCATCTCGAATTGACTAGTACAAGCCAAAATACAACTCAGGCGGCAAAGAAGCACACATGCGCAGATCTGTGTATTTCTCTTCCTCCCTCTCTCTCTCTCTTTGCAAGGATGAGTTCACAGAGTTGAATACGCGCTCAAACAGCTCAACATCGTTATACTACAATTGAAAATGTTCATTATACTCGTATGAATCCGTCTCGCCAGCTGAGCTGCTATAAGTAGCCATTGCCAATCTCATCGGAGGGCAGCCTTCCTGAACTGCATTGAGAATGAGACATTGCCCGGCTACTCCAAGTGTTTAGCTATTGGTCAGCACAGTAGTGCGCTGTTTAGTATGCACACGTCATTTTAACACAGCCAGGTTTCACAGATTTGTGACGTCGCTTATCGAGCAAGCAATTTTATTACACACCGACATTTTTTGGCAAGTGGCGAAGAACCGATGATTAAAGACGTGCTCCAATGAAAATACTGTATTCTCTTATTTTTTATGCAGTCCTGCATCAGTGGTCATTACGCGATGGATCATATTGGGGTCATATGATGCATCACGTTACGAGCAGGTGCTGTGTGCATGACCGGGAAAATTTCGACCAATAATAAACTGCTAACGACTAATGGGCATGAAAACAATGCGGTATAGTGTAAACTTATAATTAGCCACATTATTTAAAAGAAAATTTGTGGTTACACCGTTTGCACAGGCTTCTGCTGTGGCAAATGCAAATGCAAATGTGGCAAATCCAGATACGATGAGAATAAAAAATGTACTACGCCCCTGATTTTACAAATTTTTACTTAAAAAAAAACTTGTGGTTCAGAAGATAAAAATAAATATAATGTAATAATAGTAATGCTAACAATGCGCTACAAATATTATTACTAGGGGCAAACAAGACAAAATATAACGTACGAAAACCAGAACATGTGCAACAAAGTGCAGTACTAATTACGGAAAAAGAGAAAGTGCAGTCACTGTTACCTACATTAAAAAAACGACAACATTCGTGAGCAGCTCCTAGACGTTAACGAACTTTCCACGAAATTAATCTATGCTACTGGGGACGCCGCCATCGACATATTGTATTAATGCATAAACTTGTGTGGGCAATGTATAAAAAGCGTTGCTTTTAATACTGTTGCATGCATAACACATGTAGCTATGGTTGTCCCAGTGTATGCTACGTAAAACTGACTGTACCTTTTTGTAGAATGTTATTAAACTCGGGTGACCATATTCTATCTCTGTTTATGAAAAAATCACATCAAATTGAATGCAAATGAAGTTCTGTCGTCTATATATATATATATATATATATATATATATATATATATATATATATATATATATATATATATATATATATATATATATCCAACCGAGTGAGGAAGTCTTGGCCCCCCCACTCACGAACGAGTTGGTACGCCACTGCGTGCAGTTGTACCGAAAACATGCTGCGTGACCTACCGCGAGATCGCAAGTGCTTTTATACAAAGGAAACTTCGAGGGCGAAAATTGACGTGTTCAGTTTTCTTAAGACGTCATTGATTGCGTACATTCCTAAACGTTGACGTTTTAATGCATGAGTCAATTCTAGGTGTTGGATATTCAGTAATGCAGATGCAACCTATATTAGCTTGGCATATTGATTAGCACACAAAAGCGGTAACGCTCTTGAAGCTGTTACTAAGCAAATGGTCTTGACTGGAAACAGCTCTGCAATGGTACTGTAAAATTCAGCAAAATCAATAGACATATCTCAACGTTTTCATCGTAAGCTGTTATGAGGTCACAACAACAGCCGATATTGGTGGCGCAGTTCTCCGCCGCCGGTGTCCATAACTGATATCGCGCGAAATGAGAAAACTTACTTCATCAGGACTGAGTGGTATTTGAACCAGGCCCTCTGCATGGCCGTTCAGTATTCTACCACAAAGCAACGCCGTTGCTTGAAATTCCTTCGCAAGAAGACCATATACAGCCGTTATTCCGGGTAATGAATCACGTCCACAGATCTAATACAGTGTGGTAGATGTGAAGTAACCACCAGGCTTAACGCAATGTGAATTGCGTAAACAGTGGGTCGTTCAAAGCTTGCCACCCCTTAAGAAGGGTCTCAGCCATAATTCTTTATCGTGATTAGCCACATCATCAATAACAGGCGCATAATGCCTTACAGATGTATATTGGGGCCTAGACACGGCGTCATGTGAGTAGGAAGTACACCAGGAGAGAATGGATGAAGCCTGACAATGACTCCAGCGTAGCTGGGGGGCGTGGTCACAGCGATCGGTTGGGGCGTGGCAGCTAATAATGCATAATTCATTCGTACCAACTAGCTCACACTTCCGTTTTGTTGCATAGCTGAATGGTTCAGCTGGAGGATGTGGCTGGCGCACAGGCACGACCTCGGCAATTTTTCGTTCAATCCCTCGCCAGAGGGGTGGCACAAAATTTGACTCCGTCTCTTGCACATGCTGCGGAGGAGCAAGGTCCATCAAAGAGATTTGCTGCGCCACCACCTCGAGGGGAAATGCCTTCATGACTGGGAGCAATGTTGATATGTCAGAAGCGGCAGTCAAACCAGCAATAAGTTCGTCGCTCAATGAAGGGCAACGGCTCAACGGTCACCCGTAACCCCGATTTCGCTTGCAACTTACGCACAGCAGGGGTATTGAATACAACTACTAGCGTCGCCTTCAAGGCGGACAAAGTAGGGAATATTTGGCTTATGGTAGTTCTACCAGAAGCTGGCCGTACCCGGGAGGAATAAGAGCACTTGGCTAAGTTTGGTGGGACCATACTACATGTTCGCACTTACTCACTATTATAAGCAGAGAGCCAGTCCTCGACGTCACTACCTTCTGCACCGCTCAATACAAGAGGGTTCCCAGGACGCCGCATCTGGTCTTCCTTAACTAATAAATACGTTTGATCTCTGTTTGTCTCGCAATGGCATGGCACGCCATAGCGCTGGACCGACGGAGGAGGCGGCCCTGTTGAAATGCGTCTTCATGCATGGTCGACCATAGGGTACGGTCTTATAGTTCCGGGATTGGCGTTTTGAGGGCTGTCTGGCCGACTTGCCATGCGGATAGCATCATTGCCTTCGATTCGCTAGCTTGGAAGTGTTTTTTTTCGGCGAGAAATGCAAAAAAAAAATGCACAAAAATCGAAGCAAGAAATGCCGCCATCCTTGGCTCTCCAACTAGGTAAGCAGATCACGATGCTGAATGGATAATTTCGACACTTTTTTATTCATTCCACCGAGCACTCTACACGACTTTATACATGAACTAAATAAACAATAAATTTGCCTCGTAGAACGACGCAACAACAAACAAACTGTATTGCATAAGTCTATTTCAAAGGCAAAATGTTCCCTTTCATACAGGACAACATTGTACAGCCTGTTTCACACTTTGGTGAAATCTCGGAGCGCGTGGCATCGCGATGCGGACCGCGCCGGCAGCACTTCGCGCGTGCGCAGACGCTCGAGGGGCGTAGTGTTGAACCGCGTAGTGCGCCACGGCGGGGCGCGCGCTGGCCGCATTGCCGGGTAGGGGGGCGAAATTCATTGTTACTGCGGGAACTCAAGTGATTTTAAATGCGAAGCATTTCTTAGCAAACTTCGGCGACATTGAGCGTATCTATCTATCTATCTATCTATCTATCTATCTATCTATCTATCTATCTATCTATCTATCTATCTATCTATCTATCTATCTATCTATCTATCTATCTATCTATCTATCTATCTATCTATCTATCTATCTATCTATCTATCTATCTATCTATCTATCTATCTATCTATCTATCTATCTATCTATCTATCTATCTAGCCGCTTACGACTTTGTGCTCTCCTGGCCGTATCGTTAATGGGATTTATACCAAAACTGGTATGGCATAGCATGACTTTATGACTAAGTGGTCATATCATGAAAATCATGAGTAACTTGTCATTAACGGTATGATTTACACGTCATGGCCGTAGTGCTAATGCGGCCGTTTCCTTAACTTGATAAATCCGAAAGTTAGTTTCATGAGACATTTCTGCATGACCAACATAAATGTCAGGTGGTAATATGAAAATCTTTACGTGATGTCATGTCTAACATGATTTACATGCCACGCTCATGATGCGCTGATGGCCGTTTCGCTAGCTTGATATACACCAAATCGGGTATTGCTTGACGTGACTGTATGATGACCATAAATGACAAGTGGTAATATGGAAATGATGATATTGTCACGTGGTTGTGACGTCGACGAAGGCGGCAGTCGGTATGTCCAAGATGAAACTGTTTATTTGGCCGAACTTGTGGCCGGTAAACGGAAAGTCAGATTACAGCAATACACACTGCCACTGATAGCGGCGGAGCGTCGGCCGTCGATCAACTGATCATAGTTGGGATGCGCCGTGTTTTATACATCATGCATGGAACTTTCTATTCTTATCACTGGTGGTCGCGCAAGCTCTATAATAAGCTTGACCCTTCGCGCCTTGCGTGCTATCTTAACAAAACGATCGACTGAAATCGTGAAGCTTCTCGAGCACCGAGGCGCAGTCTGCGCCGAGCTTTGCTCACGGTCTTTGAGGGCGTAAACCGAGTACAGCAAGATTGAAAGAAACGCGCGTGGCAATATGCCATGTGCAACATGACTTGTATGCCACGCTCATGGCACTCTCGCGGCCGTTTCGCTAGCTTGATATACACCAAATTTGGTAATGTGTGACTTGAATGTATGACGACCATAAATGACGAGTGGTAATATGGAAATCATGACATGTCATGAGCGACATGACTTCGATGCCACGCTCATAGCACGTTCGTGGCCGTTTCGCTAGCTTGATATACACCAAGTTTGGTATTGCGGGACGTGACTGTATGATGAACATAAATGACAAGAGGTAATATGGAAATCATGACATGTCATGTGCAATATGACTTGCATGTCACGCTTATGGCGCGCTCGTGGCTGTTTCGCTAGCTTGATATACACCAAAATTGGTATTGCGTGACGTGATTGTATGACAAAGATAAGTGGCAGGCGGTAACATGAAAATCATGGCACGCATGTCATCTACAACGCCATTTACATCACACGCTCATGGTGCGCATGCGTCGAGTTCGCTAACTTGGTATACACCAAAATGGGTATTGCGCGACGTGTCTGTATCGCGAACGCAAATGGCAAGTGGTAGCATTAAAATCACGACATGCATGTTATGTACAGCATGATTTGCTCCTTGCTGGCTGCTTCGCATTACATCGATTCCCACAGTGCGTGTGATCTGCCGTTTTCCTTGTACTAGAAGTTGTGCGATGACAACGTATCAACTTTTATTGGTGACAATGGGGTTTTACAAACTTCATTTGGCAGCATGCTTTGGTTCATCTTTCGAAGCATTGTGCGGTTGAGTGCGTGCACTGTATGCGCTACCGCAATGCGCTGCGTCGATAAAGACACCATAATTAGCGCGTACTCTGCGCGGTCTTTATTTGACGCTAAAGAAACAACAAGCACTCGACAGTGACTGCCGTGCACTATGAGGGTTTAATACGATAAGACAACTGCTAATGAACTTAGGAATGCTTTAGGTCAAGACAATGGCCTGGACGAGCTTCTTCTTCTCGACAAAATTTCATTACACCAGGCAGGCGTCTACTGCCGGCGCGGAAATGCACGTGCCACGCTTACAACCTCACTTAAAGGGACCCTGCAACACTTTTTTGAGTAGCCATTGTATGTATTCACTAAAGAAGCTTATTGCCTCACGAAATGACCGCCGCAAAAATTTTCAGAATCCGTGCAGTACGAGCGGAGTTGCAAAGATTTGTCGCACGCTGCAATTGCTTTCTCTCTTGTGTGGTCCCGACGAAAGCGCTGGAAGCTACGCAGGGTGAGATTACATGGGGGAAGAAGGTATGTCAAGCGCGCCTCGTGACCTTGAGCACTTTTTTCTCTTTCTTTTTTTTTTCTTAGAACGCGCGGCTTTTCAGTGCGGTAGCGCGCACACACGTGGACACATCTGGGGCCTCCCGCGGCGGCCCAGTAACTCCCGAGTGCGCCATGCTCAAATCAGCCAATGGCGTGATACTTCGGCCCACGACGCAATAATTTTTGAGTACACAGCCTCATTTGTCGAGAGAAGAGAAAGCGATTTTTAGCTGACATTCAGAATTTATTGTAAATTCCAGGCCACGTGCTGCGCTGTAATAATGGCACGCCTGTTTTCGGGAGCCTCGACTACCAATCGGCAGCGTTTCCTGACCATGCTCACAAAGTGTTGCAGAGCTCCATTAGTATGTGCATGCACTGAGCGCCATGGCGTTTTTAAGAACAAAGTATGCTGTCAAAATTTCTGGAACCCCATTATCGCCAATAAATACGGACAGGTTGCCGTTGCACAAAGTTTAGTACATAATGTAGGGTCAGCTCTCGCAGTAACGATGGAATCCGCGCACTACCCAAAAATGCGGCCAGCGCGCGCCTCCGTACCAGACGACATGGTTCAACACTACGCACCTCGAGCATCCGCGCAAGCGCAATCTGCTGCCGGCGCGCGATCTCAGCGCTCGCCGCATCGCCATGCCATGCGCTCTGAGATTTCCCCTAAGTGTCAAACGGATTGTAGATCTCCAGCTTGTCGGCGGGGGGGTTGACTGAGACGCATGGGGAGGTCATTCATCTGCGTGTGGTAGGCAGTTGTCTTTCGATTATAGCGGCGCCTGCACGAAATCGCGGAGGAGGGGTTTATCCGCTCCAGCGGATAGACGACACCTTGGATCAACCCCGTAAAGCAAAGTACTTTTCTTCGATGAACCTCGAGATGTGCTATTGGCAAATATAAGTCGACGAGAGAGACCACTCTAAGACGATTTTTATAGCACTGTATGGTCTGCTTGACTTTATTGTCATGCCATTTGGTCTTTGCTTGCCGCCTGCGACGTTCAAGTGTGTTCTGGGTGGAATGCTGGCAGGATTAAAACGGCAGACGTCTCTTATCTACTTAGAGGATGTCGTAGGCTTCACATCCAGCTTTCACAAACACCCCTGACTCCTTGGAACAGTACTTCAGGCAATTAGGTCACCTCGCTTAACCATCGCATAGGAAAATTTCCGATGTATGTACGAAGAGCTCCTCTCCCTACGACACGTTATCAGCAACTCTGGAGCTCGCCTTGACCAGCGGAAGACGGCTCCCATCGCTACATTACCGCCACCCACCGACAGGAAGGCCGTGAGTTGATTCATCAGCCTGCGTGCCAATTACAGGTGATTTGTCTAACACTTTTCCATTATTGCGGAACCCCAGTTGTTGAAGATGTCAACAACTTGGTCGCACGCCTCCAGCCACGTTTCTGGATTTTCATGTGATGATCCACGGAATGTCCAGCGGCTCCCTGTGCTGCTGCATCAACCTGTCGCCGGTGACAGAGCGGCCGCCATCGTGGCTGTTGTATCGCTGTGATGTGTGGTGTGTCGGGTAGGTGTCCGTATTTTGGCGGTAGCCGTCTCTGCCCTTGAATTGGCCGACGATCAGGGAGGGTTTTGGCATTGACTTCACTGTTCGGGCTTGTTCCGCGGTTTTCGTGGACGTCCGCAACACGAATGAACCAGCACCTCCAGCATATGTCACGTTGTCGTGACAGTGTATAAAAGCAGGACGCAGTTAGAAAAGATGAAATGCTTTAAACGTGAGAACTTGTGCCCAATAACGCACAAGCGACAGTCGCTGCAAAAAAAGGTATCGGGAAGCACGGGCGGTGGGCGTCGACTAATCTCATCTGTGAAGTGCGTCGCCTCTTATACAAGTCTTATCGAACATTGCAGCGTTATCGCAGGTGCTGTCGTGAGATCTAGAATAAGCTCGGTTACTCCTCGCCTACGCGTAGTCTTGACACAACAAAAACGAACTATATATAGCGAAGTGTCTAAATGTTGCGGCGCGGCTGGTGACATGGGGTGGTAACAGTTTTTGTGAGTTAAACATCAAGAAAAAAACATTTGGCGAGGCTTGCTAAGAGGCGCGAGGCTTGAAACAGTAAAAGTGGTTGATTTAGAAGATTTATCTTGTTTATTATAGGCTGTTTCTAAGCCTTAGCTAGGTGATGCAAGTTGTTTCTAGGTTGCTTCTAAGTTGTTGCTAGGTAGTTGTACGTTGTTTCTCAGCTCATAGAAGTTGAGTTTAACCAAAGACAGTCGCCGACACCACATGGCTGTCAAACTGCAGACAGAAACTCGCGCTAAAACCGGAGCGTTCGCACCTCTCATAGACCTACCATCCCGTCAAGCTTGGCGTGGGCCTTCCATCGCTTCGGGGGTCTTCTCGCAAACACCTTTGCCTTTCCCGTTGCCTAGTATTTTCTCCCTGTACGCACTCGGGGTCTACGGCTCGGCGCCATTGCTTCGCAGCTATATCTTGAGCTAACTGTTACTTTCTTCATTTTTAGTAGACCAGCGGTGAGTAGTGGAACTTAACGAATTTCTATGCCACTTACCTGATATGATGATGATAATGATGATAGTTCTCTGATCGAGAGTACAACTTGCTGCTAGCCTAAACAGCTTGACTGTTAAAAAGTATGCTCATGTGGCAATATTTCGTGGAATCACTCTCGCCCTCTGATAAGTAATTAATATTTCATAGATTACGACCTTTGAAATCTTGATATGTCAGGATGTTCGTCAAGAGATACCTTCTTTATTTCTGCTTTTATTTCAATGATGTGTCATGGTAGGCGAAATGTTGTTCGTATTGTCTCAACAGCGTTGCTGTTGATTGTCCTACAACAAATCTGGTCTTGATGAAACTTTCGTATTTGATTTAAAGCTTATTTTTCTCAATATTTATGATGCGGCTGTGATTACCTTATGTTCAATATCGCTATATTCCCTATATGTATAAAGAATGCTAGTTTTTGTTCACAAAAGGAGTGACGAAGCTGAAGTCGCTTATTAACATCCCATATGTACTTTAACTTCAAACTAATTTTATTTTATTGCGATAGCACTTACATGGACACTCTCGGCTCGTTTTGACTGTCGGCGTCGCCATCGCCGTCATATCCCGTATATGTATATGTATCTATATATTTACTAAAGCGCGCGCTGATCTCGCGGTGGGGGGAGAATGCGTCTTGGGCGTTTCATCCAACGATTGCGTTGTAGTTACCGAGCGCACGAAGGTCACTTCGCTCGCTGCAGAGTCCCACTTTGCGAAAAGAGTGCGCTTTTCAAACACAGCGAAGTAGCAACTGTGACAGTTGTTAGTTCGCGCTCGTCTGTACCTGTGAGTACGTTCCGTGCGTCGTTTTTGTTTGAGCAGGGCGTTAAGTGTCGAGCTGTGAACGTTATTAGTTCGACCTTTGTGTGTTGTTTTCGTGCATCATGTGTGCGTGAGTAGCGCGCTGCACGTTTCGATCTGCTTGCCATTTTTCGCTAGACATTCCAATCTGTTGCTATCGTATTCATTGCTTCGCCTTGCGGTGAAACTCTGACTTTTTTGTTCTAGTTATTTCACATGTTTTGCATAACATTTACTAAAGCGTAGCGGTGCAGTCCCTGATTTTGGACCCATAAGCATGTATAAATTATCGTAACATAATCTATGCGTGAAAAAAATCTGAAATAAGCCAGTGGTATTTTGTTATAAGTGTCCATGAATGTGCCTGAGCGTGAAATATTCGGCATTAGCTGTAATTAAGTGTTTCCGATTACGTAACATTTTTCGGATACCTAACATGATGTTTTTAAACATAGAAACCAAGTACAAATACTATAGTTTCTTTTGGTTGGCGCTGATCGCACATTCATTTAGAAAAATGAACGGTGAGTTCCTAATACCAACACAAGGCATTGCTAATGCCCCATATTTATTTATTTAAAATACCACCAGCCTCTACTGAGGCAATAGCCGATGGGCACTATGTATAGACACAAATCACTTCTATCACGTTAACCATGAAGCAATACAAAAAAAATGAGTAGCAACTTTTCAAGCTCCCACGCGCAATTTAAACTGCGTAGTATATACACCAAATACAACTACATGTGAAATGGCAAATGTAATGTTATGCACTGCATGCAAGACTACATACGCAAGGTATAAGTTCATGCTGGTTTGCATGAATAATAACATTGGTCATTTTAACGAGAGGCATTTAAGTGAGAGGCATTAGGAATGCACTGTCTCATGTCGTTTAGCATCGTGTGTGACAACGTAAATGACAACGTAAATGACGGCGTAAATCAAGTTTTCCCATAAAAAATAGGCATCATTTGAACTGCAGTTCCTAATGTTCAAACACATCAAAGCAAGAAGATATAAAGATTTTTCCAAGTGTAAAAAAAGGTTTCCTACAGATCTGCAAGCTCGCTTTCTTGCTCAGCTATTTTAAACCCAATGCAGACGTATTCAAATGAACTTTGGACTCGTGTTTCTGCATACAATACAAAATTGATGAAAATCTGCCCAGACGCTTGTTTTTTTTTTTTTGACACTTTGAAAATCAATTAAAGTTAACAAGTAACACCATTAAGCATTAAAGCGCAGCTGAATCTCCCGAAGGGCGACACATTACTCATGAGAATGCTTCTCCGTTCATTATGAAGAAATATCAATCGGTACTGCGAACAATCACCGTCATAGGCGTACGTTTCGAACTTGCTTGTTGCGGAGGAGAGGGGCCTCTTGACGTCGCGGGTACATGTTAGAAGGCGGCTGCAAGCCGTAGCAACTGTACACATTGCGGCAAGCGCAGAAATTTTGTCATTGTAGTCTATATTTGGAAACGTGTTTCATCTTGGTTCATTCCAACACTGTACTTCCATGTTTAGATGAAAATATACGCCCGATGCTCATGCACGGACTATGGAATTTTCATGTACTAATTTTGCAGCTGTACTAAAATAACACTTCTTATATCTTCTTACATAACTGGCTCTCCAACAGTCGGAACTGAGCATTATAGTGGAAACTAAGACGGCAATCTTGAAATTTGTATAGGGCAGATTCCGCAGGGCACACCTCACCCCACCACACAACACCATTCTGTGCGCTGGTCCATAAAGACATCATTGCTACATGCCACTGTGTGGGATAAATCTTGGGCTTTGAATAGCGTATGCGGCTACGACGCGACGCACGCCTGTATTGCAAATAGGAGTCCTTTACAGTAACTCTACCGTCGGGCATTAAGCGTGGCCGCTATCTCACCAAGAGGCGGCAATACCCACGCCGCTAAATTATTTCTGTGGCTGCCCGGATGTCTCGTTTTGTTCTCGTCTCAGTTCCCGATGACCTTGTTTGAGTGCTCAGATAACTCGAAGCAAACCTAGCCCATATTATTCTCAGTAGACTGAAGTAGTCACCACAAATTCTTTCGTTAATGAGGTTTAATTATTTAGTAATAATTGTATTGATATCTCTAGAAGCACTCACGTAATTATCAAACTGAAGATGAGGCATATGTAGGAATTATCTAATGACATCTAACTGTGCTCTTTTCAACAATGTACCAATTGCGTGGTCACTTTTCCGGCTGATAAAAAAAGCCCGCGAAATATGAAAAATAACACGCGACCACGCTCCCGGCCGCAAAAGAAAGCAGCGCCCTCAAAAAAGTTTATTTTTAGCAGCTAGTAATAAAATTAGTAGTAAATCTAGTAAAGCTAGTAGTAGTCAGTTGCTAGAAGCATGTCGTCCGATGTCCTCCTTTTCTTGCTTGCCGTGTATATCCCCCCTTCCCCCCTCAGTTATTACGAACCAACACCAACTCGCACAACTGTTTATGTTACTGAAGTTTACTGCAAGCAACCGTTTTGCCTCTTGTCCGCTGCCAGAGACAAGCGTTTCGCACTTTGTGAAGGTTACAGGTCAGGCGCGAACATGCGCCGCAATCTTGCAGTGATTTATTCCACTCGATTGCACGCCCACTACCATTATCCAGATCTCACAGCCGACTGTTCTCATTGGATAACGCGGCAGGAGCACTGTTCTGATAACCGCCTGGCTCTCTAAGACCAAATCGGCGCGTTTTCTTTGGCCGGGGAATGGTAGATAGGGCGATGTATTTTTTTCCTTTACTACCTCACACGGAGCGTGTTTGGGGGGCTCAGCTTTATGATGCGAGCAACAGTCTAGACACGTGTCACTTTTCATATTACGCGAGATTTCTTTATCGACCGGTAAAAATGAGCATTCAATTAGTACGTTGTTCAAAATAGCTCAGTTAGATGTCATTGTCGTAGTTTGCAAAACAGTGTATGGAGCATCACACAAATATTATCTCAACGCAATAACAGTGTCAACACAAGCGATAGTGATTGCGAAAGGAGCACAAAACTGCGTTATGCAACGCCCATTTTTCACCTTGTTTTCACATAATCAACACACGCGGTAACCGCTCCGTAGAAGTGTATAACTCACAGCGCAGAATGCAGAGATACCAGTATAATGGATACTTTCGGATTAGGCCCTTTCGGTTGCATATCATCCCTCCTGTGCCAACTCGCTGCCCGGGCACTCTTAGCTGCATAAAAGTCGTCACGCACTCGTGTAACTTATTTACGCGATTCGACAACATTTTTGAAGTCCCCTGAAGTGTGGTATCCGCTGCGGCGACAGTATCGTCAAAAAGGCGCTTGCTTGCCAACCAACTAGCCCTCAAGTACATTTTAATCAACAGACGGTTTCTTGTTTGGAAGCCGTTCGCCAAGTTGCCTATAATTTGATTTCTCCGAAGCGGAAATGAAACCGCAGTGAAATGTTGGGCGTTTAAACCGAAGCAATCCCGTTTTTACTTGATTCGACACCCTGACATTGTATCGGCACTCCAACATATACAATGCCGTGCTTGAGTACACGTTTGGCTTGACGTAACGTGTTCATAGCATCGTAAAGAACGCTTTGAGGCACCAATTCGTTATCTTGTCATCTTCTCTAAAGCCGCTTTCAGATCGCTTACGGCGCTTCACCCTTATTTAGTGCCTTTGTGCCCTTACGCCGACATTATGTACTATCGAGACCGTGCGTCCATTCAGCTTAACTATTCTGCTACTCTTTGAATCATCTGCGTAGAATTACACTTCCAAACCTGGTTTCAAGCAAGTCCGCTTGCCTGTAATTTCGGCTCGTGTTACTTTTAATAATAAACCTTATATTTTGTAGTGCACAAATCTGCGGTGAATTGGTGTGTACTTCTTGGTTCCAAGCTTCTACGCCTTTTCAGGCCAAGCTTGTATTACCTTACAAGTGTCGTTGACGTTGTAGGTGTGAACGATAAAAATTGGCAGATTCCACGCCTTGGGGTAATCGGTTTCATGCAAAGCAGTCGGCGTGTAATTGCCCATGCTGCATTTTTTTTTGGCTTTGAGGCAAGAGTTGCGAGGTGGACCGACCTGTTTTCATAAGTGTAGTAGTTGTGTGCACATTGTGGGCTTGCCGGGTACGTCGACTACACTGGCGTCAAAGGGTAACTTATGCACTGAAGTAACGTCAATACTTACGTTAGACCACAGACGTCAGTATTATTGAAAGGAAGTGCATTTTACGGTGCGATGTTGTGAATATCATACCTAACTTTCGTTTGCGTATCCCGCTGGGATCGAACAACACTTGACAAGAGAGTGCTGAATCATTGAAAAAAAATACTGCAAATCCACGAAGTGAATGCTGTTGATTGAGCGAAGGTCCTTGGGAAGCCAGTTTACGTCATTTTATTTTACTAAGTGTACCACCATTGATCGATGCGCCGGCGCTACGCGGTCTAAGTATGAGCGGCTTGCCAGTAATGCAGCGCGCTGTACACGGCTTGTATGCGCGCTCTAGGTACGAGCGGCGCGGCGCCGGCGCAACATCTGCGCGCGGCCGATATGCGCGCTGCATACGCTCTACGAACGGTTCTGCGCACGACGTCATGGCCTTGATCGATGCCAGAGGGTTTCGGAGCGGCGCCACAGCTGTTCCGACGGGGACCTACGACGACAACGGCGACAGCGGACATCGTGCGAGCCTAACGAGCTTCGCTCCTAAAAATTGTAATGTTTATAAGACTACTATAAAAGCGTTGCCAACACTTGAACTACAATCGACGTTAGCAAGACATGACTCCTGTATCATAAGAGTACACATGTAATGTTTATTGCTTTGTTGTAAAATTAGGTACCCAGCACTACAGCCACAATTGACGTCGCACCGATATTCTTTATTTATTTCTTTATTCAGAAATACCCTGCTTTGCCCAAAGGCGTGTAAGCAGGGGGGGGTTACAACTTGGAAAAAAACAAGTCTTCGTTTGAAGAGCACACTTGGTCACAAGACAATTCATTCCACTCTTGTACGGTATGAACAAAAAAAAGAATTAGCATAAAGGTTCGTTCTAGTCCGGTATTCTTGAATTTTAAAGTCATGATCGGTTCTTTTAGACAGATAATGCGGTGGTTTAAGATAGGTGTCTTTATTAATACACACTCTTTTTTATGGTATATCTGAAATAACAATTTCAGGCGCAATTTCCTTCTGCGAGAGGAGAGCGCTTCCCAACCCAGCTCTTTTTTCATATCAGTACAGCTGTCTCCTCGCTCGTACCGACTGAGAACGAACCTTGCCGCTCTGTTCTGTATTTTCTCAATACTATTAATCAAAGACTTTTTGGCGTGGGTCCCACACACAACAGGCATATTCCAAAATTGGGCGAACGAACGAAATATAAGCAGTAGTTTTTAGGACAGCAGGTGAGGATCTGAGATTTCGTTGAATGAAATTGAGTGCTTTGGCGGCTTTTGCGACCACAGCGTGCACATGCGCATTCCAAGAACAGTCGCTCGTAAGGATTACACCTAAGTATTTATACATTGACTGATTAACAATGACGTCACCATTCAAGAAGTAACGCGTTTCATCATTTTTTCTTTTTTTTAGTAAAAGACACATGCAGACATTTTTTCACGTTAAGTTGCATTTTCCACTTCTTACACCATTGCACAATTCGGGTAAGGTCAGCCTGCAATTCAATGCGATCCTGTTCATTTCTTATTTTTCTATACACGACGGAGTCATCCGCGAATAAACGTACTCTAGAAGAAATACCATCCGGAATATCATTAATGTAAACTAAAAACAGTAGCGGCCCTAAAACCGACCCCTGAGGGACACCTGATGTTACCTCCACCGTAGACGAAGTAGTACCATTGAGAATGACACATTGTCGACGCCTTGATAAATAACTGGCGATCCAATTCAGTACTTTTTTATTAATATTTGCCATTTCAAGTTTACGAAGAAGCAAGGGATGGCACACGGTGTCAAATGCCTTTCTGAAATCTAAAAAAACGCAATCCGTTTGTCCGTTATCATCTACCTCGGACACTAAATCGTGATAGAATTCAATCAGCTGCGTTGTGCAAGACAGGCCCCTGCGGAAACCATGTTGATCATCAACTAATAATTTGTGTTGACTTAAGTGTGTCATTATGTCTTTATATAAAATATGCTCTAGTATTTTGCAAGGAATCGACGTTAATGAGATAGGTCTATAATTGTTGGCTTCTTTTTTGGAACCACCCTTGTGAATGGGAACCACAAAGGCCATTTTCCAGTCCTCAGGCAGAATTCCAGTAGAGAGGGATTTTTTTGTATATTATATAAAGATAAGATGCTATTGGCCAGGCACAGCGCTTCAATACGCGTGGCGAAATACCATCCGGACCAGGGGGCCTTGGTTTCGTCTATATTTTTTAAAAGGAATTCGATACCACTCACACTGAGTTCAACCGGTGGCATCAATGGTTGAGTACCCAGAGGGGGCTCTGCCAGCGTGGATAATTTCTCAAAATCCATTTGAGGTAAAAATACGGAATGAAAGAAATCATTAAGACACGATGCCTTATCAATATCACTGGACAAGATCTGATTATCATGGACAATTTCGTTTACTCCGGTTGAATCAGCTCCACAGTTTCTTACGTATCTCCAAAAAAGCTTTGGATTCGTTTTTATGTTTTCGTTTAGTCGACTAAAGTATTGATCCTTCGTGCTACGAACTTTAGATTTATATTCATCAGTTATCTCGGCTAACCTGTTGTTCTGATAGCTACTTTGGGTTCTTTTAAATGCCTTGTAAACTCGTCGTCTTTTCCTTATTAATCTAAAAATCGCTGGAGTCACCCATGGCTTCTTGCACTTTTTGAGTTTAACCGCATTTGTACTCGGCACGTATTTCTCAGTTAGTTCTATAACTTTTGCTTTAAAGAGAGACCACAGTTGTAAAACATCGGCGTTCTCGCTTTGACAATCAAAAACAGTCAAATGATCAAATAACTCCTGAGAAATGGTAGAGTAATCACCCTTATCATAAAAATATACCTTCCTCGATTGACGGGACTTGGGTCTCTTAATCTCATGTTGAATGGTTGCTACAACAGCTAGATGGTCACTGATACCCGGAATACATGTGACAGAGTCTACAATATTTGGTGTGTTACAAAAAAGCAAATCTAAAATATTATTATTTCTTGTGGCCACACTAACGTATTGGGTGAGACCGAACTCGTCAACGATGTTTTTCATGTTGATGTTTTCGCGACAACCAGTCAAGGCGATACATGTTCCATTAGACCATGTCAAATTCGGTAGGTTGAAATCGCCGGCAAGAATAAACTGATCTGATGTTCCGGAAATTATGTCGTACAATTGCTGCAACGTAGCAGGATCAGAATTTGGCGGTCGATAAAATGTTCCGGCAATAAATTTCGTATTATCAGTAAAGGTCACCGTGCACCAGACAGATTCTACGTCATCGTGCCCGATATCAAGTTCAGATGACCGTAACGAAGAGTGAACTAACAAAAACACCCCTCCGCCCGTTCTTGCCCTATCGTTTCGAAAAACGTTGAAGTAGCTAGGAAACACCTCGCTATCACTGATTGACGATATCAACCACGATTCTGTCCCAAACACTATTTCAGCCTTCGTCGATTGAATTAAACCCGCGAATTCATCTATTTTATTCACAATACTTCTGCAGTTTACCACAACAGCTGTTAGGTTGCGTGAAGGTGATGCAGTCTTACGAGCAGGGTGTCACTTTTTTAGAGCCGGAACTACCTTCTTTTTGGCTTTATCCCAAGTGAAGGCCTTACCATCAACAATAAGCTTGTCAAAACTTAGCTTAACCTTACCACTGCCGTCTGCTAGTTCCGTTTTAGCATAGTTCTACAGTCGTTTTCGCACTTCTCGTGTTTCAGGTGCGTAGTCCTGATCCACACTGCAATCAGACCCTTTGAATTTCTTAGCGTTTTTAAGGACCTCCATTTTTTCCTTATCGGAGGAAAAATTAACAACAATTGGCCGGTTGTACTTCTTGTTGAATCGGCCGATACGATGTGCTCTTTGCACAGACGTCAGTTCTATTGCCAGACGACTTAGACAGATGCCCTTAATCAGTTCCTCAGACTGCTCCCACGTTTCTCCCTTGTCATCTTTAACGCCATAAAAGACCAGATTGGCCCTTCTGCTTCTATTTTCAAGGTCAGCATTTTTCGTTTGCAGTTCTTCAACTTTCTTTTCGAGCTGTTCGACCACATTTCCATGCTGTTCTACTGTCTCATTGAGAATTCCAATCTGGCCTTCAGCTCTACCCAATTTAGCATTTATATCAGACAGCATAGCTTCATGTTTTGCTAGTTTTTCCTGGATAGTATCCAGCTTCTTCATGATGCTATTCTGACCTGCCTGCAAACTCTTGAGCAAGTCTAGTTCAGTTTCACTGCGGGGGCCAGGATTCATCTCTACGTCACCGGAAAGCAACAATAATAGAATCAGATACAGTACTTGATTAGTAAACAAACGGAGCCTTCTATAGCGAGCACGTTCTTTCACTCGTTTGCTACAACTACAAGCAGAGCATGTCGTCGTGGGAGGAGCCGGCAATGCACAAAGTAACCTACGTACATGAAAAGAGCAGTGTTCACTAACCTGCAATACCAACATAGGTATTAACTGCATGTCGGCCAGCGTGCCGGCTCCAAATCCCACGAAGGCATATAGTCGTGCGCTTAAGTAAGGTTGCACATGGTCACGTGGTCATATTATGCCTGCATAGGGTCTTTTTCCAAAGCAGCTTCGAGAGATGGCGTGGTTCTGTGGCAGATTACCTGACTGCCATGCAGAGCGCTTGAATTCGATTCCTTCTGGGATCCTTATTTTTATTCTTTGCATTGCTTGGGTCAACACTGCAAGTGTCAGTTTTTCTCAACAATTCGCATTTAAATTACCCATGTCTGTCTCGCCGTTCCTGAGTAGATTTGAACTCCCAATCACCTGTGGCGCAAACCCGCATACCTCGGCCCGTTTATACAGGTATGTGTCACACGTGCCTATAGGAAAGTGTTTGACGACCTATGCGACACGATTTTCACCTTATTTATGTCCCGACCAGACAGCCTATTCGCCATACCCTTTTACCAGCCCATACCAATTTTGGTCTGCACCACGCTAAGGGGGGCGATCACGAGAGAGCACAGACGTAGGTGGTTAGATAGATAGATAGATAGATAGATAGATAGATAGATAGATAGATAGATAGATAGATAGATAGATAGATAGATAGATAGATAGATAGATAGATAGATAGATAGATAGATAGATAGATAGATAGATAGATAGATAGATAGATAGATAGATAGATAGATAGATAGATAGAAACGCTCAATGTACCTTCCGTTTGCTGAGAAATCCTTCGCATTTAGAAAGAAACCGGTGCTCGCAAGCACAACAAACGCGGCCTTCGAAGGTCGCGTGCGTATTTGTATGCGTCGCTTTCCAATAAATGATTCATCGATCATTTATTGAAAATGAATGATCCCTCGCTGCCTCGATCGGGACTTTGAAGGTGACCATGAGATTCTCATACGGCCATCTGATCTTCTATCGAGCTGGCTTCTCATTTCCCGTTGCCGCATTTAATTGTTATTTGGATATGAACGCAATACCGTCGTTCCTTCCTGTAGCAAATTGAGTGTAGCGTTGCTAAGCACGCGGATGAAGCCCTGTTCTCGGCATGAAGGAAAATGTTGTGGGCGGAGTATTGCGCTTTGGGGGTGGAAACAAAGAAAGAAAGAAAGGAAGAAAGAAAGAGAGAGATAGAAAGGAAAAAAGAAAGGAAGAAAGAAAAAAGGAAAGAGAGAAAGACAAAAGAGAAAGAAAGAAAGGGAGAAAGAAAGAGAGAAAGAAAGATAGATAGAAAGAAAAAGAGAGAAAGAAAGAAAGGAATGAATGAAGAAAGAAAGATACATAGATAGATAGATAGATAGAAAGAAAGAAAGAAAGAAAGAAAGAAAGAAAGAAAGAAAGAAAGAAAGAAAGAAAGAAAGAAAGAAAGAAAGAAAGAAAGAAAGAAAGAAAGAAAGAAAGAAAGAAAGAAAGAAAGAAAGAAAGAAAGAAAGAAAGGAAGGACGGTGGCTGGTCAGGCACGAACTGTTCCAGCTTCGCTTGCTCACATTTTCCCAGTAGCGGAAGGGCTCCCCAGTTTTAACAGCGGAGCTTTTGATGCTCGCTGCAATTTGTGTCGGAAACAGAAATGATCATCATCATGAACCGGCACGCACTCTCTTCGTCCTCTTTCTCATTGCCGCCATCTTATTCTTCGCTCCCACAGCAGGTGTCGTGATTTCTTCGGCGCGGGATACACTAACATGATGGGCTAGTGAGTACGAACACACAGAGAAAGAGATAAAATTTCATAAAATTTCATAAAAATCTATTTCATAAAATTTTCCACCATGCAACACTTAATAATGACCTCATACTCCGGCCTCTGTACATTTCAAACCGCGTTGATTATCGTAATAAGGTAGGGAATAGCGTCATGTCACACTAAGTCTTTCTTTCAGTCATTTATTCCCCGTACTACATCTCAGGATTGGAACCACCTTCCCCCAAGTGTCG
This sequence comes from Rhipicephalus appendiculatus, assembly GCA_030522465.1. Classification (NCBI taxonomy): domain Eukaryota; kingdom Metazoa; phylum Arthropoda; class Arachnida; order Ixodida; family Ixodidae; genus Rhipicephalus; species Rhipicephalus appendiculatus. Next base: position 48,102 of record JALIZH010015259.1, read on the forward strand.
CAACCATCACTGACTGCAAACTTTTCCACGAAACAATAGCTAACATTGTATAACCAGGAGAAGCTGAGAATTTGTTACCGTTATTAATTGCTCCTGTCTATTTTATTTTTTCTTGAAGTAACTACTATTGTGTGTGTAATCTGGAGAAATGTTGTGTTACCTAAATTCAATGCACTGTTTTATTCTGTATATTTCATGTATTTCATGTATATTTTATGTATTCTGTATATTTCTGTATATTTCATGTATTTTATCCACTCCCCTCTTCAATGCCATTTGGCCCTGAGGGTATTATAAATAGATAAATAAATAAATAAATAAATAAATAAATAAATAAATAAATAAAATAAGGTAGAAAGAAAAAGAAAGAAAAAAAGTTTTGGCGAGAAATATCCCTTGGCGAGATGGGATTTTAAACCGTGTGCCCATGATCCTAAGGCATCCAGGCACGCTAACAGAGCATACCATAACCCAGCCTTGTATAGCATGGCGAGGAGGTCGGAATGAGAAGCGAGTGTGAGGAGGAAACACAAGAGAAGGGGTGAGTAAAGCATAGCATACAAAAAATAAGAAAGCAAGAAATAGAAAGAAAGAAAAAGGAAGGAGGAGAAAGAATAAAGAAAGAGAACGAATGAAATAGAGACAGAAGAAAAGATAGAAAGATGAAGCAAGCGAGAAATAGAAAGAGGAAGAAACAGAAGAAATATGGAGAAAAATAGAAAATAAAGGAAAAGAAAGAAAGAGCTAGACAAAGAGAAAGTAACAAATAGAAATGAAGAGAGGATAAAAAAGACAGAAGAAAAAGAAATAGAAAAGAAATGAAGACATGAGGAAAAGATGAAGGTGGAAACTAGAGAAAACAAAGAAGACCGCACAGCTCCGAACTTCCTTCAGGCGTGGTACCATTAGTTCGAAGCTGCCTTAATTTTTTTAACTACCCTACATGCAGTAGAAGGATGGCAATAAAATTGTATTTAGAAAACTGTTAGAACATTCTAGGATGAAAACTCGGATCCAACAAAGCCCAAGCAGTCCTTGGTTTACAATGAAGTATATTCTTCAATGAAGCCCTTATTGGGATGAGAACACAAGTACCGCACACCTGTGCATCAACCATCTATCCCACACGCAAGTTATCTTAAGTAAACACATTATCTTCAATGTAGGCATTTAAATAAACGGTTGTGGCGATGACGTTTATTGGGGCAATGGTATGCAGTAAGGCGATTTATCATTGGTCCGCAAATACTGGTCCCCTGTTGCTTTACTTTGCACGCTGTGATAGCCCATTTCGCCGTCGTACTTATTTCCGTTACTTTTGCAACGCCCGCTCTCGTATGCGGGCCATCCACCACTGCACTTAAGTGCTTTGAAGGTGCACCCCTTGTTTGTGATGGATTCAATGAACAGCTCCGGGGCCCTGCCATGGCTGCAAGCGAGCCAACTCTCGAAAAAACCTGAAACAACAGAAGCGACCGTTTTCCCCGGTTAAAAATGACAACAGAGCTTGCCATGACGACTCTAGAAATTGATGTTACAAAACATCTCTGTAGGTACTACAGTAAAACCTCATTAATTCAAACTCAAAGGGGACTATGAAATTGTTCGAATTAAGCGGAGTTCGAATTAGCGGGCGGGCGCTAGAATGATTGGACATAGCGCCAAACTACGCTGGAAGTGCCCAAGGAAGCCAACCCTGGACCCCTCATTTCGAACTAGGCGCTACTACACGTTTGTGGCAGGTGATTTCGCAAATAAGTTCATGGAGCTCTAACAGCAAACAGAAATTAATTGGTCAGTCAATGATACGCCAGAAACAAGCACCGACATAACAGTCATGTGCATGACGCTATTTATGCTACAAAACACGTTTACTTACATAAACGTACATTGTCAACGAAATCAAAATTAAAAGTAATCAGTGATTTGCATTCGCTTGCGTTTCTGCTTTCGCGACCCCATGGGCATCGTTTGTAGTTTCCCAAAAGCTCCAGAACCACTTACGAAGTGCGGGAGAGCGTCTCGTCGTTGGCGGGTGCGGATGCATGTTACATCGGCTCCGCAAAACCGATGCGGCCGCTTTTGTAGATCAGCAGCAAGGTTCACCTATTTTAGTGTTACGCTACCGGAAGGTGAGCGGAGGCCACCCATCAAGTTTGGTTATCCTTGCACCGAACCAGCCTGACTTATCGAGGAGACCAGCAGGCCGTACAGGCCGCGCTAAGCCAAGCGCGAGGCCTAGATCGGCGGCACACCGACGATGGATGTTGTGCACGTCGAAGGAACAACACTCCGGGAGGAAGACTACGATGCAGCAGACTGGACTACGATCATTGGCACCTATCACGGCAAGTCCCAGTCAAAAGCGCGCATGAAAGATCTACCCGAAGTGAGCGAAAAACAGAAGGCGCCGCAGGAACGCACCGAAACGCTTGACGCGTCGCCGTGGCGTCCGACGTACCGCCCGAATCCGGCGCAGCTGCGTGCAACGCAGCAGGTGACACGCAAAAGTCGGCAAATGGCTCCACTTCCGCAGCATGCTATAAAGGTGATTTTCCGCTCACAGGGAGGCCTCTCCATGCCGAACATACAGCCGCAGCTGCTACTCCGATGCCTTTGCGCAACAGCGGAGATACCGGTGGACGCAGACGTGCAAATACGCGTACACCCAACGAACAATACGTGCGCAGTAGCCACGACTAACCAGGAAACCGCACTACAGCTGGTTAAAATAAGAAGCATCACCTTAAACGCAAAGGCATACGTGGTGGCAGCGTACATAGCCCCTGCAGCGGACACTGTGCGAGGCGTGATATCCAACGCTTTTTGGGATGAAACGGAAGAAGAGCTTGTACAAGAACTGCAAGCGAGAAATCCGGACGCCGGCATCCTGCTAGCAAGACGGATGGGCAAGTCCAAGTCTATCCTCATAACGTTTGCCCAGGGACCCATCCCTCGTAGAATCATCTACTATGGGGGAGTGCACCTTTGCACACCATACAGAGCTCGACCAGAGGCCTGCACAAACTGCCGAGCGCCAGGTCACCGATATGATGTGTGCCCGGAACAGAAAAAACCGAGATGTCCAAGATGTGGTGAAGATCACGGGGCAGATAGAAGTCGTCAGTGCGTGCCCCGATGCATCCTATGCGGTGGAGAGCACCTTACAGGAACAGGCTGGTGTAAAACAAAACAGCGACAGATTACAACGAAGCCCCCAGCACACAGGGAACCTACCAGGAAGACAGCAGCCGCACACAGAGAGCTTCCCAAGATGGCATCCATCAACCCCGCGGCAGGCCCCCGAGGAGATCACATGGGCAGAACGAGTCACCCGCAAACCAGACCCCCGGGATGAGGAGCTGGCCCGCCTTCGAGAGGAGGTAAGATGCTTGCGACAGGCCACTACCCAACCCTTGCACCCAACCCCTGGTAAACCTTCACCCATAGAGAAGCATAAAAATCTATTTCATAAAATTTTCCACCATCCAACACTTAATAATGACCTACAACGAGTAGAGAGTCATACTTTACCTGCTAAAGAATCTCCAATCCCCGAACCACCTGTAAAAAAGAAAAGGAAAGAAGTTCCTCCGCCATTAGACGAAACAACTGAATGGGAGCAATCAGGCAAAACGGCTGAGCTGGAAGCTCACTTTGAAGCCAAACTTGAGGCAAAATTAACAGCGAAACTTGCACATTTCCAAAAGCAGGTGCACGATGAATTTCAGCAATTCCTAGAAAATCGTCTACAAACAATCGAGGCTCGATTCCCAGCTCTCGAGGCTAGGATCGACTGCCTCATTGATGAACGCTTCAAAATTTTAGATAACAAACTAGATACCTTCTGTGCCCAGCTCAGGGCACAGTTGGGCGTAATGGTGGCGGAGGCAAGCAGCCATATGCAGGCGACGCCATCACCCCACACCACATGTTCCCCTCCTGTTTCCAATACTGCTGGGCAGCAAAATGGCAGGTGATTCACCTAATTCTAACACACCTTCACCTTTAAAACTTTGGCATTGGAACTGTCGTAGCATACGCCGTAAGCGAGAAGCGCTAATTCAGCTGATACTAAACGAAGAGCACCCACCAGATATGATTCTCCTGCAGGACCCTAAGACTAGCATATCGCTCCCAGGCTACACTGCTTATCACTCGCCAAATGACAGCGCTCCGGTTGTGTCCACATTTACAAAGCGATTCATAAGGCATACGCAACGTAATTTCCCTCATGCAGTCCATAACGTTGTCCTTGAGGTAATCCCAATCGACATCCAACGAGATTCATTACTCGTCGCCAATATCTATAATCCGCCTAGCATGCCAGCAAAGCGTTGCGCCCATCTATTAGCACAAATCACTGCAGCGGCAAATAAGACTCCACTTATAGTGGCCGGAGACTTTAACTGCGCTCACATCAATTGGGGATACAAGAAAACTACTGGCAGAGGTGAGGTACTGATGACACAAACTCAACAGTCGCAGCTCACGGTATACAATGACTTTGATTGCCCAACCAGACAGGGTACAACAGGAATGATGGACACTAGTCCAGATCTCACTATGGGAAGGCGCGTCCAAAACCTAGAATGGAATAGAACGACCCACACTTTAGGCAGTGATCACTATATTATTGAACTTAAACTCAGTGGTCCCCAAGCGTCTCGAGTGAGAATCAAACATAAACTAATAAATTGGGATAACTTTAGAAAGCAGCGAGAAAGAAATCAGCAAACAGGGCCGCTGGATGCGTCTACATGGACAGCACAGGTTCTTGAAGACCAAGCGGCGTGCACGAGGGAATATAGCCCAGAACACCACGTTCCAGTTATGGACTCAAAATTGGCGCATTTGATAGAAGCACATGAAAGTCTCATGAAACGATACGCTCAACAAAAACGCAACAGGAAGCTCCAAAGTAAGATATCTGAGCTTTCAACGCAGATACAAGAATGCAGCCAACAACTTTGTCGACAGAATTGGCAGCAGATATGCGAGGGTCTTAGAGGCAAGCTTACTACCGCTCGCGCATGGCATCTTTTAAAACATCTCATTGATCCCATCAAAAGTAAACACCATAATAGGAATCTCGTTGCTAGGCTAACACACAATCATAAATACGACACAGAATCCCCTCTAGAGAAGCTTAAGAGCCTACATACCTCGCCGGGCATTCCCACTTCTTTGCCGGACTTCATCGGCCCACCAAACAGTGAGCTGGACAAGGACATCACAATAGAGGAAGTTCGGGCAGCCCTTCATAGACTCCGTAACACCACTCCAGACGAAGATCGCATAACAAACGCCGCTCTTAGAAACTTAGATGACAACTCCCTGCAAGATCTCACTGATATTTTCAATACGCATTGGCAAAGCGGCACGCTGCCGGAGGAATGGACACATGGAAGGGTTATCCTGATACCAAAGCCTAACAAACCAGTTACCCCTGAAAATATGCGACCTATTTCGCTTACCTCTAGCCTGGGTAAACTCTTAGAGCAAGTCATTCTTGCTAGACTTAACGGCCACATGGACGACACAGGTCAATACCCAGACTCAATGATTGGCTTTCGATCGGGCCTATCCACGCAAGATGCCATGCTTCAGCTCACAACAGATATTCTGGACCCCCTCATTCCTACACATACCAAAGCTGTCCTGGCAATAGACCTCTCAAAAAGCATTCGATAACGTCAAACATGAAGCCATCCTAAATGCCCTGATAGTACTAAGGGTTGGCCAACGAACTTACAACTATATAAAGGCTTTCCTGCAAAACCGCACGGCCACCATGTGTGTAGACAATCTTCGTACACGCCGCTACACACTAGCTAACATAGGCACTCCGCAAGGATCTGTGCTGTCCCCTTTCCTTTTTAACGCAGTCCTTATTCCGCTTGCGCAGAAGCTACAGAAAATCCCCCATCTTGACCATACCCTGTACGCAGATGATATTACTCTGTGGACTACATACGGATCGGATGCCCAAATCGAAGAAACATTACAAACAGCTGCAACTGTAATACAGGACGAGGTCACGAAGGTAGGCCTCAGCTGTTCACCAGAAAAATCAGAACTTTTCTTGATTCGGCCAAAAGGTAACCGGAACCACACTTCCATCAAGATCTGCGTACAGGGTAGGGAGGTCCCTCAGGTCCCTACCATTGGCATCTTAGGGCTCTACCTGCAACAAGATGGGAAACATACCGAAACCATCAAACGCTTAAAGAGCACACTGACAGCCACCACGCAGTTAATACGCAGAGTGACAGGTAAAGATCACGGCCTCCGAGAAGCAGATACTATGCGAGTGGTACACGCATATACCATGAGCAGAGTGTTGTATTCTACACCTTACCTCAACCTTAATGTGACCGAAACCCAAACAGTAAACTCTATAATCAGGCAAGCCACCAAGGCAGCGCTCCGCCTCCCAAAAAGCACCAGTAATGAACGCCTGGCAGAGTTAGGTGTGCATAACACCATACAAGAGCTAACCGTGGCACACCTACAGGCACAATATCTCCGACTGGCCAGCACACCTACCGGGAGACATATACTTTCAAAACTCCAAATTCGCATCCCCGCCAATCATGATTCCCTGAAGTCCCTACCCAAGGAAATTCGCGAAACATTCTGTATTCGACCGCTCCCCCCGTAACATGCACCCCGACCGAAACCGCGAGCGACGGAAAGCTAGAGCAGCAACCCTCCATAAAGCGTACGGCGGGGAACGGGATGCTGTGTGGGTAGATGCTGCATGCGATCAGTACGGAGCCACAGCGGTGGCCTACGCACCGAACACCCCTCCATTAATAAAAGAATTACCTCCTGGAACGAAACCAGAAGAAGCGGAAGAGATCGCTATTGAGCTAGCGCTCGGCAGTTCCAATGCTACCTACATCCTAAGTGATTCAAAAACTGCATTGCTAAATTATGCTAGGGGCCGAGTTCACCCTACCACACTCCACATGCTGACCCAGCATCCCCCTTCCTCCCGCAGTGCTGAGCTCATCTGGGTGCCCGCGCATTCGGGAAACCCTGGCAATGAGGCCGCCGACTCTTTAGCCCGAGGGTCTAGAAACCGGGCACAGGCGGATCTCGTGGAGGGTTTCTCGAAGGAGCGGGCGTGTACCTTTGCTGAGCTCACCGCGAATGCTCGTGCCGAAAGGCAGATATACCCACCTCCCCACTCTTCCCTTACTACCAGGCAACAGCACATATGGCGCCGTCTGCAAACACGCACCTTACCTATTCCCCTCCCTCCTCTCCCACTACCAACCCATCCCGCCTTCCTGCCCTCTGTGCAATGCACCGAGGGCAAACCTGACCCACCTTCTCCTGGCCTGTCCGTCTTCTCCTCCTCCCGACGGGCCGGTGCTCCTGAAAACCTGGGAGGACTGGGAGACCTCGCTACGCTCCACGGATCCGGCAAGGCAGAAGATCGCCGCCAGCCGGGCTGCCGACGTCATGGACTTACTAGGCATGAACGTTTGAGTGTAGTGGGGTCGCGCGGGGACCCAGGGGGGCCTGGGAGGTCCCGAATTTCCTCGCAATAAAGTTTTTTCGACTCGACTCGACGAAGTGTCATCTTCTGAGAAATGCTGCTTTTTTTATTGTTTTGTATCTCTAGTAAATTTGGTTCGGTTTGGTTTTGCAACACAGTGTGTTCACTCTGGGACGATTTCTGCGAAAAGCGATGAAAATGAGGAGCTCCCAGTTAGAACTAACCGTTGTGGATATCGATGCGTTCGAATTATCAGGAGTTTTCCTCATAGAAATATACAGGGCTGGGCCGGGACTAGGGCGTCAGTTCGAATTAGCTGTAAGCTCAAATTAACGAGCTTTTACTGTACAGCTTCGTGATGCACGGCAGACCATTTAGTTGTGCAACATACATTACATTGTTATGACAACAGAAGCGGATTCTGTCACGTGAGTGGTGTGACGATATAGAGCTGAAATCTGTCGTTCTTTCTCCGTCCTGTGTCCAGCGCTCTTTGTTCCAGCCCGAATCATGTAGCAACCAGCCCAGTTAGGCACTCTCCTGAAGTACATCAAATGATTATGGCAACGCTGAAAAACGTACTGTCACTGCAGACAGCAAGGTTTAACACGAGACATTCTCAGTAAACAACGGGGAATATTTGTTGTTGAACTATAGAAGCTTTTGGAAACAACGGAGCCCCAGCAGGGTGACGCGACAGACAACAGGGTACCAAGAGCATGCCATGTCCCAAAATACGAGAGATTAGTATTTTCTGTAGTTGCATTTTGTTTTAATTTTCAGATGGATCTATACAGGGTTTCACATTTTCCTATTCGTAAATATACATCCCTGACGTGAATGTCACTGACACAGCCATTTAAAGGTACCGGCATGATGACACGCAAAGTTCGTGACGCATGGTAGCGTTGTCGGTACATCGCATGCAGCTTATTTTGTTTTTCGTAGAGTTACTCCAATTACGTCCCGGCAGCGTTTTTATCACATTGGAGCATCTTAAATGGAACGTGATTATTCTTCTTTGAGATCATTGTAGTAATTTCGTTAGAACTCCAGCACCTTAAGAACCTGCGTCATTGACGCCACATGCAAGCTAACGATTGGCACATGGACAATTAATGAAGTGGCAGCCGCTTGGGATCTGTGGTCATTAAACAGGCCCTGCAACACTTTTTGGGCATGGACAGAAAACGCTGCTGATCGGTCGTCGAGACTCCCGAGAACACGCGAGCCAAATATTATAGCGCAGCACTTGGCCTGGAATTCACAATAAATTCTCCAAGTCAGCTAAAAATTGCTTTCTCTTCCTTCGACAAATGACGCTACAAGCTCAAAAATCACTCGTCACAGCCAATGTATCAGCCATTGGCTGATTTGAGCATGGCGCGCTCGGTCGTTACTGGGGCCGCCACGGGAGGCCGCGACTTGTCCACGCGTGTGCGCACGATCGCACTGAAAAGCCAGGTATTCGAAGAAAACAGATGAGGAAAAGTGCGCAAGCGCACCAGGCGCGCTTGACGTATTCTCTTTCCATGTGCCATCCCTCCCTGCTTAGCTTCCACCGCGTTCATCGGGACGAGAGAAGAGAGAATGCTATTGCAGCGTGTGACCATTATCTAACTCCGCTCGTACTGGAAGGATTCTAAAAGCCTTTGCGGCTGTGAATTCGTGAGGCAATAAGCTCCTTTAGGCAATCCATTCCATGGCTACTTGGAAAAGTGTTGCAGGGCCCCTTTAGAGTAACTGATGAGCAATTCGTGCACTGGCCGAATGTAAATAACCATTTTCCAACACGTGGTGCATTCCCATTTTGTTGTTTTTAAATTGGAAATAATTTACGTTTACAATTACATTAGCAATAATTTCTTCAAGTTTTTGGCAATGCAGTTTTAGTTTAATCAGGCACGCATACCTTTAGGACAACCAGGTTGGTCTGAGCCCCCCATTCGGGTAAAAGTCTACGTGACCGACGGACTTGTCCACTCCTAGGCGAAAGTGTTTAAGACTACCCGCATTCGTGTGTATCACATCTACAAAGTCCGCATCATCTCGTGAAAGGCACCCCTTGCTTTTCACGAACATCGGCCCCGCGGGATCTAAACCTGAAAAAAAAAATAAATTGCTCTTTATTGTTAAACAGCGGCCAATATATGTATGGTATATAAACTTATCTCTGGTATTGCACAAGCTTGCAATCTACACCTCTCAGTGACTTAGTGGCGAACATGTGGCACTGCCATTCAGTATTTGGAATCTTCGATGCCAGGCTTCGACAGTCACATTTTGATAAGGAGTCAGCCAGGAACACCACCTCAAGCCTCAGTTGGTTAATGATATGGCACTTGTGGAAAAGTCTACGTATTAAAGATACGTCACTGTATGTCTGTGCTTTGTTGTTTGGGTATCGTGTGTAGAAGAACGCCATTGACAAAAGCCCGCAGGATAATCGATAAAAATTAAAGCACATGAAGGCTTCTTCTCGAGTCTTTTGCGTTGTTTGCATTGGTGATATATAATGAATTTATTTAGCTTGATTTTTCTTGATGTTTTTAGCCTAAGTAAATTTGCTCTCATTACAGATCAACTTTTGCATCGTCTTTGTTAAACAATGTCTGTTTGTCGCACACATACTTATAAACTAAAAACAAAAACGGTTGCGTCTGCACATTTCTTATTTTCATCATTTTTACTTCGACCAACATTTCCTAGTTTCGAAGCTCTGAAGGAGAGGCAGCTTTTTTCGTGACGCTACTTCGTCGCTGGTCATTGTGCAAGAGAAAAATAGGTGAAATTTCATTGTAAGTCTGACCAGCAATCGTCGTCGTCGTTTGTGTCCCGTCCATTGTGTGTTTTTTTAGCTGTAGTGCGCCAGGATTACGTAACAAGCCCAACTGGCCACTTTAGTCTGACCCTTACATTTAAATATTTCTTAATGCAGCAAAACATCCGCTTGAACACGTTTCCATTGCTTAGTTTATTCTGCGCCTTTAAGACTGCTACAGAAATTGTTAAGTTTTCAAATTACGATAGAAACAAATTAGCGGCACGATAAAGACTCCGTTAGCGTTACGAGAACAATGAAAAGATAGAGAGAGAGAGAAAATGTCGGCTGGTCAATCACACCTAGAAGACTACCATGGTCCGAAACTCACACCGTATTATCAGCAATTAAGTAAAATGAAACCAGCCAGACTAACATTAACATGTGCTTAGATTATTACGTGAGTTTGATTGCTCGGTTCGTAGTCATTGAACTATGAGGAACCTCAGTATATCTATTGTAAAATAGCAGTAAGAGGCGAGAAAAGCTTGAGCGCCTTTGCTGCAGCTTTCGTAAATCCGAGGTTGCACGCACATTCCATTGGCTTAGCACATTATTACATTTTTCATGTTGAGTCAGCTTAAATGCACTTATCGATATGTATAAAATATGAAATATGTTCGAATATCAAGCAGGTCAGTATGAGAGTAGCGATAGAAGCCTCTCTAATCGTGATGAAGAGCGCGAATATACATGGAAGAGATTGACCCGCCTAAGCTGATTCTTCCAACGTAAAGAAAAGTGTTCCTAGAAATTTAAATGCGAAGCATTTCTTAGCGAACTTCGGCGACTTTGAGCGTATCTATCTATCTATCTATCTATCTATCTATCTATCTATCTATCTATCTATCTATCTATCTATCTATCTATCTATCTATCTATCTATATCTATCTATCTATCTATCTATCTATCTATCTATCTATCTATCTATCTATCTATCTATGTAGCCGCCTACGACTTTGTGCTCTCCTGGCCGTATCGTTAATGGCATTTATCCAAAATTGGTATCGCATAACATGAATGTATGACGAACATGAATGACAGGTCATATCATGAAAATCAAGAATAACTTGTCATGAAAAGTATGCTTTACACACCATGACCATAGTGCTCTTGAGGCCGTTTTCTTAACTTCATATATCCAAAAATTGGTACGACGAGACATTTCTGATAACCAACATAAATGACAGGTGGTAATATGAAAATCATGACCTCCATGAAATGTACAACATGATTTACATGCCACGCTCATGCCGCACTGACGGCTGTTTCGCTAGCTTGATATACAACAAATTTGGTATTGAGTGACGTGACTATATGACGAGCATAAATGACAAGTGGTAATATGGAAACCATGACATGTCATGTGCAACATGACTTGCATGCTACGCTCATGGCACTCCAGTGGCCGCTTCGCTAGCTTGATATTCACCAAATTTGGTATTGCGTGACGTGACTATATGACGACCATCAATGCCAAGTGGTCATACGGAAATCATAACATGTCATGTGCAACATGATTTGCATGCCACGCTGAGGCACGCTCGTGGCCGTTTCCGTAGCTTAATATACACCAAATTTAGTACTGAGCGACGTGATTGTATGACGAGCATAAATTGCAAGTAGTAATATGGAAATTATGACATGTCATGTGCCACATGACTTGCATGCCACGCTGATGACACTCTCGTGGCCGTTTCACTAGCTTGATATAGACGAAAATGTTAAGGCGAAAGCCTTTATTGTCTCGTGATCGCGTTTGTGCGTCTGTCCGTCCGTCCCCCCCGGCCGTACACTGGCAGGGTGCCAGGTGGCCGCGGGGCGCGCAAACGGACGCCGGTCGCGTTGGACTCTGCAGCGCTCGCGCTCTGCTTGCGTAGCGTCGCTGTGCTCAGCGTGTCTAATCATGCAAGGAGGGAGACGCGCGCATCGCGTTCAATTCTGACCGACACCGTCTCAATGGGCACAGGCGTTCGAGGAACGCACTTTGGAATTTAAAAAGGGTCCGTCAATTTCGGTGCTGGAACGCGGATGGCATCTGAACGATGCGCAACGCGTGAGATACGAACGCATGCGAAACGGAGGCAGATTAGTCTCGCGTCTCGCTACGATTTGAGGTAAAAAATTAAACAAGAAAACACGCACACATTCCGTTTGTGTGCCATCCCACTGAGAGTGTAAAAAACAAAAAGACATGGCATAGTCAGTCGAATGGCCACAAGCTTTCGCCGAACACACTTTGGAACGTACAAAGTGTCCTTTTGAGGGACGTGATTGTTTGACGAGCATAAATGATAAGTGGTAATAGGGAAATCATGACATGTCATGTGCAACATGACTTGCATGCCGCGCTCATGGCCGTTTCGATATACACCAAAATTGGCATTGCGTGACATGACTGTATGACGAACATAAATGACAGGCCCTAACATGTAAGTCATGATATGCATCTTATGTATTATGCACAGCATGATATGCTCCTTGCTGGCTGCTTCGCATTACATCGATTCCCACAGTGCGTGGTATCTGCCGGGTTTTTTTCCTCTTTCTTACTAAGTACCGGCAATCATTGAAGCGCTACAGACGAACCTCAGTGGCTAACACTCGTTTTCAGTAGCCATGTTCTTCCTAACGCTTTTCCACCACCTGGTTAAACGCGTCCCCCCACTAACTAACGACAGAGGATTAGCGGGAGGAGAAAGGCGTGTCACGTTCGCACTTTGTCCTCTGAAAGGTGCTTGGCTAATGTACATAGACGTTCGTGGCTTTTGTAAATCTTCCAAGTTAGGAAGAACATGGTGGCAGACGCTGGTTACGTGTGAGGGAGGGCCCGCAGGGGAGGCACTTAGGCAAAAAAGAAAAAAAAAACGGCAGATCCCACGCATCGTGTGAATCGATGTAATAGGAAGCAGCCAGCCAGGAGCAAATCATGCTGTGCATAACATGTATGTCATATGTTAGGATCTGTCATTCATGTTCGTCGCACAGTCACGTCACGCAATACCAATTTTGGTGCATATCAAGCTGGAGAAACGGCCGCGAGCGCATCATCAGCGTGGCATTTAAACCATGAACATGATACGGATTTCAGCATTTTCATCTTACGATCTGTCATTTATGTTTGTTTATACAGGCATGTCACGCAATACCAAATTTGGTGCATATCAAGCCGGCGAACTGTTTTCGAGCGTGCCATGAGCCAGGCGTGCTAGTCATGCTGCACATGACATGTCATGATTTCCATTTTGCCACTTGTCATTTATGTTCGTCATACAGTCACGTCATCCATTACCGAATTTGGTGTAAATCGAGCTAGCGATCCGTCTGTCTGTCCGTCTGTCCGTCGGTCCTTCCATTGGTCTGTCTATCTGTCTGTCTGTCTATCTGTCTCTCTCTCTGTCTGTCTGTCTGTCTGTCTGTCCGTCCGTCCATCCATCCGAGCTCTGGCAGGGAGCCAGGTGGCCGCTGGGGTGCGCAATCGGACGCTGGTCGCGTCGGACTCTACAGCGCTCGCGCTTTGCTTGCGCAGCGTCGCTGTGCCCAGCGTTTGCAATCATTCTGACCGACGCCGTCTCAATGGACACAGGCGTCCATGGAATACACTTTCGAATTTACAAAGGGCCCGTCAATTTAAGCGGTGGAACGCGGATGGCGTTTGCGCGATGCGCAAAGCGCGATAAAATACCAACGCATGCGATCGGAGGAAGATTAGTCTCGCGTCTCGCTGTGATTCACGGTAAAAAATTAAAAAAGAAAACACGACACATTCGGTTTGTGTGTTATCCCACTGAGAGTGCAAAAGAAAAAAGACATGGCATAGGCAGTGGAATTGGCCGCACGCTTTCACCGAACACACTTTGGAATGTACAAAGTGTCCTTCAATTTTTAGGGGCGAAGCTCCTCATGGCATCACCTGGGCGGTTCTCGGTTGTCGATGCATCCTGAGTAGCCAGTAGCGTCTCCCTTAGCATACAATAGATGGCGCTGTCCCATAGAGATGCATGCAAACTGCAGTTGGGTGACGATATACTAGATGGCGTCATTCGTTTAGTAGCGTCTCCCTTAGCATACAATATATGGCGCTGTCGCATAGAGATGCATGCAAACTGCAGTTGGGTGACGATATACTAGATGGCGTCAGTGGTTTTTCGTATACGTTGATGATTAAAGATGATAGATGGCGCTGTTATAATAAGACAATGCGCTGTGACAGAACGTGATATGTATCGCCCTCTCCTCTACTACGCTTCCCCCTCTCCTACGGTCCCCCCCCCCCTATCTTGCCTCGCGGCGCCGACGCAGGCAGCGTCGCGGCAGCGTCTTGATTGAAAAAACCGACTGCTCGCGCTGCACAACCGTTCACTTACCACAGCGTATATATAGGCACTGGATTTCGGCCTCCAAGGTAGTGCCTGTGTGAGATGTCTCCTGTGCGTGATTAAACAATAAAAAAAATTTCACAGCGTACATGTAAAATTAAAGTGAGCTGCAAGTTGCCATGACTCTCATCGACCCTTTAGTATAAACGCGCCCGATCTCACGTCATTGATGATGTACTGCGCAGAATTCGCGGAAGATTCACGGTTTACCGATGAACCTCCGCAGCTTCGCCCACTCATCATCATTCACTCCGTGGATATGCTGTGATTTTTTTAACTGCTAATCTTACGGTACACTCACAGGATCCTTGCCCACCTAGACTTCTTTGTCCATATAGTCTTGGTAAACAAAGTTTTCTTACAAGTGCCCGAACTCTAACACTACTAGATCTTGTTATCATATTTTGGACTCTCTCATTTGCCATTTATTATGCGTACAACTGAAGTCCGCTATTTCTTAACGTCGAACTCACCACGTGCGCTCAGCGCACCAGGATATTAAGTAAATGCGTTTTGTGAGGAAGCTATCCAGAATAATTATGATAATCTGATGCGTTATTCTGCAAGAGTAAGTAAGCACATTGTCATCCACATCCAATATGTCTCAGAACCTTAATCTCAATCATATGCAGCAACAAACACGGAAACTTCATTATCACTCACATGTTAGGTATCGAGCACTGAACAACAAAATAAAGATTCAGAATGTAGCCGTACTCGCGCACAGAAATGCACTCATGATTGCGAACAGTGAACGAACGTGAACGACGCCGTTTCAACGTCGCGATCTATTGACTTCCTGAAATTCCGAAGCTTGCATACCTGTGATCCGGCCAAGCTTTTCCTTTGTGGCTATATAAAAGTGCCGACCGCAGAAGCCAGCGACTTGGGCACCCAAGCTAAACCCCACGACGTGGACATTCTTCCTAGAAAGCTCGTTCTTCGATGACGTAATCATCTTTTGAATTAGCAGCGAAAGCTGAGCACCTGGCACAGGCGTGTTCCTAGCGGACCTAAAGTAGAAAGGCGATTTGGCTCCTTTGCGCCAGTCCACGATCAGTACGTTGCATCCAGCCTAGAAAAAACATGCATGAATAAGAAAAAAGTCACACAGTCAACAGGGCTGCTTGCTGAGATAGTTGGCTCAGTACTTGAGAAAAATAGGTTTGGCGCAAAAAGGGCTGGGACGCAGTGAAGACACAAACTCAGAAACGTAGACGCCGGCTTCCAACTGTTTATCAACAGAAACCACGCTAATTTACACATGCTGCCGTAAAAAATAATCTTATTACTGATATGCGCCAACACCTGCTTCCAGCCTTACCTCGACTCGGCTCTCCTGGATCAACTCGCCTGTAGGCAGTCGGGCACATCGACGGACGCATCATACCTTGCACCGGACTTAAAAGTGTGGCGCCCCATTTCGCCGATTAGTGGGCGAGGCACCAGTGATAGCAGCATGACCAAACGGCTTCGTTTTTTCGTCGTGCAAATTGTGCTTGCGTTAATCGCTCCGCTGTTGCCTGCTGCACCCGATGGTTGAACGGGCTGGTTTACCGCAACGGCCAATTCTTCTACCACCGGTCAACTCAAATGCGCCAACACCCGCTTCCAGCCTTACCTCGACTCGGCTCTCCTGGATCAACTCGCCTGTAGGCAGTCGGGCACATCGACGGACGCATCATACCTTGCACCGGACTTCAAAGTGTGGCGCCCCATTTCGCCGATTAGTTGGGCGCGGTACCAGTGACAGCAGCATGACCAAAACGGCTTCGTTTTTTCGTCGTGCAGGTGTGTACGCCTTGTTCACTATACGCTAAAAGAAGTGACAATCGATTTTTATTGCTGTTCCCGTGCTCGCGAGTCTTCTCTCACACTGTTCGCGAATGTATCTGTACTGCTATGTTGCTAATACGGTCGGGGGGATGTTGAACAAAATCCGGGGCCTCTGATACGCTCACCAGCAGCATGGGATATTGAATTCCTCCCTGATGATCCAGCTGATCAAATGAAAATCATGTTCCAGTTGCTCAAAGACGTGCATTCTCGCACACTACAAAGTTCGAAAAGTCAGACAGAATTAGCTGCCGACATTAAAACTATCAAGAACGGGCAAAAAACTATTGAAACTAAAATATGTGATATACACAAGGGACTAAACGAACTTGAAGACAAGTGCACCGCTATGGACCAGTTTAGTGAACACTTATCTAATGCGAGGGAAATGTTGGAAAAACAGACTGCTCGAAATGATTTGATACAATCCCGTCTGGATGAAATGGAAGACCGGTCTCGGCGCAATAACCTCATATTTCGTGGTATCACTGATGAAAAAGAGACTTGGCAACAAACAGAATCCAAAGTGTTATCAGCCATATCAGAAGTGGCGGACTCGTTCCCAGCTGATTCCATTGAACGCGCACATCGTTTAGGTGCGTTTTCAGTAAACAAATGCCGACCGATTGTAGCAAAGTTCAACAGCTTCAAATTTAGAGAACAGGTTTTTTCCCTGCGTGGACAGCTGAGGTCAAGGAATATTACTATTAGCGAAGACTTTTCACCTGGTACTCGTGTTGCTCGAAAGAAGCTGTTGGATTTCGGAAACAGTCAGCCTGGAAAACCGAACTTTAAGCTTCGATACAACAAGCTATTATTGAATAATAAATGCTTCATGTATGACGCTTCAACCGATGACGTATGCGATGTATCACGGAGGAGCAGTGGTATTCGTGGCAATGACGCCTTACTCTGTGCCTCACCTTAGGGGCGCGCGAGGGGTGGTGGCCATTAAAAATTTACGTCATGTGTCAGTGCTGTACACTAATGTTAGAAGTCTCCTGAACAAACAGGCTTCTCTGTCTTCTGCCAAAGATACCTGCTCGGCACACATCATTGCTCTCACAGAAACGTGGCTTTCGGCACATGTTCACGATTCCGAGATTTTTCATGACGCGCATCATTATTCTATCTATCGGTGTGACCGCACAGCCAAACGCGGTGGTGGCGTCTTACTTGCAATCCGAAAAGACATGCCATCTTCCTGTATTCCTATTCACAGCGACCTAGAAATAACCTTTGAACGCCTTACACTTGGTCACCATAAATTAATCCTAGGAGTGTGCTATCGCTCCCCGGATTACCCGTCATCGTTCATTAACCAACTACACGATGCTATGAACTTCATTCACACTCGTTTCCCATTTTCGCCTATCTTGTTGATGGGGGACTTCAATTTTCCGAATATTTCGTGGCACTCGCAATCACCTTGTGTATCGCCGCCCTCTGGCCAGGCTGATGGATTTTTGAACCTATGTTCTTTATTTTCACTCACCCAACTAATAACAAATGCAACCAGAGTGTCTCCGAAAGTTTCGAGCACCCTTGATTTATTATTTGCAACTAATCCAGATTTAGTGTCTGATATTGTTCACTTGCCAGGAATTAGTGATCACGTTTTAATTAATTTTCACTTAAACGTTCCGAATTTGAAAGTTAAAAAGGTAACGAAAACGATATTAGATTACGAAAGAGCTAACTTTCAGGCTATTAACAGTGAACTTGCCACGTTTCTCGACTACTTCTTACAGGATTTCGATTACCGGTCGGTTGAAGTGAACTGGAATTCTTTTAAAAACAAAGTGCACGAACTAACAGATAAATATATTCCAAAGCGGAGCATCACCACTAACCCAAGTGCGCCTTGGTATACTCCTAATCTTAAACGTTTATCTAACAGAAAGAAGCGTTCCTATCGTTTGGCTAAAGCGTCGCAAACCGACTTCAGATGGCACGCTTATCAGTCAGCCTCGGAGACTTATTTGCAAGCGCTGAAATCCGCTAAAACTAACTTCATGTCATCTACTCTTCCATCTCTGCTACAGGACAATGTTAAAAAGTTTTGGCGCCTCATAAATCCAGTAACCGATTCCTTTATTGCGCTTGAGGACCATAACGGCGATCGAATACCTAACAATCG
Source organism: Rhipicephalus appendiculatus (assembly GCA_030522465.1). Classification (NCBI taxonomy): domain Eukaryota; kingdom Metazoa; phylum Arthropoda; class Arachnida; order Ixodida; family Ixodidae; genus Rhipicephalus; species Rhipicephalus appendiculatus. The sequence goes on from JALIZH010015259.1 coordinate 66,789, forward strand.
ATGTGCTTCCACATTAAATGACGCTTTTGTTAAAAATATTTGTCCTACATCAAATGTGCACTCACCCGATTTGTGTCATGTTGATTTCCCGCTTATGCATCCCATCTTTATTGACGTATCAGGTATCGCTAAGCTAATTGATTCATTACACAATTGTTCATCTCCTGGTTACGATTCTGTTTGCACCAAATTTTTGAAGAGTACTTTTGCCTACAGTTCCATCATACTAACCAAGATCTTTCAGCAATCTCTTGACACATCTAGCCTTCCAACTGATTGGAAGATTGGGAAGGTGGTTCCGCTTCATAAATCTGGCAGCAAAACTTCACCTCTTAATTACAGACCCATTTCACTAACCAGTACATGCTGTAAACTGTTTGAGCACGTAATATTTAAATCATTAGTTAGTCATTTAGAAGATAACTCATTTTTCACGCTTGCACAACATGGTTTTCGCAAAACATACTCATGCGAAAGTCAGCTTCTCTCTTTCACTCATAAACTGCACCAAATTCTTGACGAATCATCACGCGCGGACTGCATATTCTTGGACTTTTCTAAAGCATTTGACAAGGTTTGTCATCAACTGCTACTTCACAAACTCAGCTTTCTTAACCTCGACCCTAACCTTTTCAGATGGATTAGGTGCTTCCTTCTCGACCGCTTACAATTTGTTAGTGCTAATGACCATAATTCACCCTTTACTAACGTAAATTCCGGAGTGCCACAGGGCTCCGTCCTCGGACCTCTGTTATTTTTAATCTACATTAATGATCTTCCCGCTGATGTTTCCTCGCACATCTTTCTTTCCGCTGATGACTGTGTGATTTTTCGCGAAATTAAAACCAATAATGATACTAATGCTCTCCAATCTGATCTATCTGCTATATCTAACTGGTGCTCTAAATGGCGAATGGAACTTAATGTAAAAAAATGCAAAATTATGCGTGTCACCCCAAACCCTAACATTCCTCCTCACTCTTATTTTCTTAACGGTGTTCCATTAGAATCTGTCACTTCATATAAATACTTAGGGTGTCCACATCTCATCTAATCTAAATTGGACTGTGCACACAGAGTACATCATCAACAACGCTAACCGCATGCTACGCTATCTACGCCGAAACTTTTCCGCCGTTCCCTCTTCTGTTAAACTACTACTTTACAAAACCTTAATTCGCCCAAAGCTAGAATACGCTGCCTCTGTGTGGGACCCAATGCAAGCAAAATAAACCACTGCCTTAGAACTCGTTCAGAATAACTCCGCTCGTTTCATTCTCTCTAACTACAATCGCATTGCTAGCATATCAGCCATGAAAGCCATCCTTTCTCTTCCATCTTTAAGCACGCGTCGAAAAATTGTTCGCCTGAACTTGTTGCATAATATATATTATCATTCAACTCTTCACGGCACACTGCTTCTTTCACCACAGTATATGTCCCACCGCATAGATCATCGCCATAAAATAGGTGTTCCATTTTCAAAAACGAAAACATTCTCCCAATCATTTTCACCGCGCACCGCGATCGAGTGAAACTACCTTCCGGCTGAAATCACATCAATCGCCGACAATAAACGTTTTCGAGAAGCACTAACCAATGTTATTTAAATATAGAAGCCCGTTTTACTTTACTGTTATTATTACTCACTGTATTTGTTTTACTGGTGTATATATGTATGTAATTTTTGTTCCCACCCCCCTCTGTAATGCCTTTGGCCTTGAGGGGTAAAATAAATAAATAAATAAATAAAATAAATAAATATAAAAACCAGCAGATCCCACGCACTGTGGAAATCGATGTAATGCGAAGCGGCCAGCAAGGAGCAAGTCATGCTGTACATAATATGCATGTAATGATTTACATGTTAGTACCTGTCATTTATGTTCTTCATATAGTCACGTCACGCAATACCAATTTTGTTGTATATCAAGCTAGCTAACTGAACGCAAGCGCACCATGAGCGTGGCATGTAAATCACGTTGTACATGACATGCATGTCGTGATTTTCATGTAGCCACATGCCATTTATGTTAGTCATACAGTCACTTCGCGCACTACCCATTTTGGTGTATATCAAGCTGGCGAACTGGGCACGAGCGTGCTGTGAGCATGGCATGCAAGTCATGCTGTACATGTCGTGATTTCCATATTAGCACTTGTCATTTATGTTCGTTATACAGTCACGTCACGCAATACCAAATTTGGTCAGTATCAACCTAGCGAATCGACCGCGAGCTTGCCATGAGCGTGGCATACAAGTCATGTTGCATTGTAAAAACTTTTCAGCGCGAACAGGACGGAGCACACGAAGGGGACACAATACGAGCACGGGAACTTGCAGAAGCGTATTTTAAGGCGAAAGCCTTTAATGTCTCATGCTCACGTCCGTCCGGTGGCCGTCCGGCGTCCGTCCGTCCGTCCACACCCCCCACTGTGCATGCGCCAACCCATAAAAAAAATAAAAATAAAAAACCTCCTCTCCACCTCTCTCTCCTCTAGGCATCCCTCCCCGCGGAGGCCACACCCTCCCTGCGCATGCGCGTCCCCTCCCTCTCTCCCCCTCTCCCCTCCTACGCTCCCCCCTCTCTCCTCTAGGCATCCCTGCCCGCGGCGTTCACACCCCCCACTGCGCATGCGCGTCTTCCGCTCTCCTACGCTCCCCCCTCTCTCGCCTCGCGACGCCGACGCAGGCAGCGTCTGCTAGCGAGTTTCTTGGTTGAAAAAACCGACCGCTCGCGCTGCACAACCGTTCACTTGACAACCCGTATATATGGCAATGGATCCTGACCTGCAAGGTGGTGCCGGTGGGAGATTTCTCCTGTGCGTTGTCGAACGATAAAAAATTCGCAGCGTGCGCGTTAACTAAAAGCGAACTGCGGGTCTCTGTGTCCAGTCCGAGTCTTCTCTCATTGCCCATTAGCAGCGATTGGGATGTTCCAGTAGGAAACACCGGTCCATCACTGCGTGCTCTGCGCCCCCCAGGTTTCTCTCCTGTGCAACGCTGCGATGAGCGCCAGCGTCAACGCCGCCGCCAGTGTAGGCGTTAGCGCCCGCTGCTTCGCATCGCGGGAGATGGTGTAATCTTTAAGGCGAAAGCCTTTAATGTCTCATGCTCACGTCCGTCCGGTGTCCGTCCGACCTCCGTCCGGCGTCCATCCGTCCGTCTGTCCGTCCGTCTGTCTGTCTGTCTGTCTGTCTGTCTGTCTGTCTGTCTGTTCGTCCGTCCGTCCGTCCGTCCGTCCGTCCGTCCGTCCATCCGTCTGCCCGGCCGTCCGTCCGTCCGCCCATCCGAGCTCTGGCACGGAGCCAGGTGGCCGCCGGGATGCGCAGACGGACGCTGGTCGCGTCGGACTCTATAGCGCTCGCGCTTTGCTTGCGTAGCGTCGCTGTGCCCAGAGTTTGCAATCATTCTGACCGACGCCGTCTCAATGGACCCAGGCGTTCACGGAATACACTTTCCAATTTACAAAGGGTCCGTCAACTTAAGAGCTGGAACGCGGATGGCGTTTGCACGATGCGCAAAGCGCGAGGAAATAATAACGCATGCGAACGGAGGAAGATGAGTCTCGCGTCTCGCTGTGATTCGCGGTAAAAATTGAAGAAGAAAACACGCACCCATTCGGTTTGTGTCTTATCCCACTGAGAGTGTAAAAGAAAAAAAGACATGGCATAATCAGTGGAATGGCCACACGCTTTCGCCGAACACACTTTGGAATGTACAAAGTGTCCTTCAATTTTTATTAAAGACACTGGGGATGACTGTATATCTGAACCGCCTGTTTGTCTACTAGATTGTGAAATAAGTAAGCTCAACGAATTAATTGATGTCACGTGACTTTCTGCGCATGCTTATGTTGGTTTTTGGGCGGCTGTGGGAATTTTCGTTTTAATAAAAAAAAACAGCGCTCGTATTGTGTCCTCTTCGTGTGCTCCGTCCTGTTCGCGCTAAAAAGTTTTTACAATGCATCATTTCCAACGCGCCCACCTCTCTACTTTAAGTCATGTTGGCATGACAGGTCATGATTTCCATATTAATACTTGTCATTTATGTTCGTCATACAGTCACGTCACGCAATACCAAATTTGGTCTATATCAACCTAACAACCGGCCGCGATCTTGCCATGACCATGGCATGCAAGTCATCTTGACATGACAGGTCATGATTTCCTATCAGTACTTGTCATTTATGTTGTTCATACAGTCACGCCACGCCGTGCCAAATTTGGTGTATATCAAGCTACCGAAACGGCCGCGAGCGGGACATGAGCGTGGCATGAAAGTCATGTTGTACATGACATGCACGTCATGATTTTCATATTAGCCTACCACCTGTCATTTATCATTTCTCTTGGTTATGCAGAACTGCCTCATCATACCAATTTTTGGAGATCAAGTTAAGGAAACGGCCGGAAGAGCACGACGGCCATGGGGTATAAGCCATACCGTTCATGACAAGTTAGTCATGATTTTGATCATATGCCAGTGTTCATGTTCGTCATACACTCACGTTATGACATACCAAGTTTCGTATAAATCCCATTAACGATACGGTCTCGAGAGAACAGTTTCAGGCGCCTAGATAGATAGATAGATAGATAGATAGATAGATAGATAGATAGATAGATAGATAGATAGATAGATAGATAGATAGATAGATAGATAGATAGATAGATAGATAGATAGATAGATAGATAGATAGATAGATAGATATGATCAAAGTCACCGAAGTTCGCTATGAAATGCTTCGCGATTAAAACGCACATCATAGTTGCCAGTTCCGCTTGTAATAGGTGGATTTGGGCTTCATTCTTCTCCGCTTCACTTGTAGAATTTCGCAGTCGCTTCCCGCGTTTTTGGGCTTATTTGAACTTTCCATGAAATATTTATTTTAGTGGTAGGCTAATCAGTTTCATCAACAGTGTGCTTGTCCTTCACAGATAACGCGTTTGTCGAGTACATTGAGTGGTTGAGTGTTAAAGCAAAGCATGCGTCGTGGGAGTCAACTGGTAACGTTCCTCATGCACTGGCAAACGTGCATTCAACCGAATGGAAGCTACCCTGAATACAATGTTAAAAATAGACATGTGGTTTCGTTCAATGTAGCGCATATTTTCGCTCTACAAAATAATAAAAGTAATACTTTCAACTCCCCTCGGCATTTGAGGAGTATTTTGTATAATAATTAAAATATATTCGAAAATGGGGCATTTCATTATATACCGGTTTTGGGGTTTTTTTTGTGATGATAATTCCCTTGGTTGCTCGGTATCATTTGTCAACTCTGACGTCAGTCATAGCAAACGAGTATTAGCCTGAAGTTAAAAAAAAAAGAACAAAAAACGTACGTATTTCAGAAGCGTGTCCTTCATGGAGATGACCCAGGGTATTTCGCCGTTCCCAGTGAATCCGTGTATTATAGCGACGAGCGGCTTTTTCATGTTCCAGCGCCCTTTCGCCAACATTTCCGACCAATTCTGATCAGTCACCCGCACCCCTCCTCCTGCGCCGCCTGTGAAGAAGGTGATTTCAGTCCCAACATCCTCTGGAGAGTCGGGCCCAGCAATCTTGAGGCTCATGCGGGTTTTCGGGGTGAAGCATCCCACGTGTTTGTAGCAGGGATACCGTCCGAACAGAGCGTCTTTAATTGCCTTAGCCTGCGGAAATAATCAAAATTAAATTCCCATGAACTATGATGACTGCGAAGGGGCAGACGCAGCACTACAACACACCGCTGATGCACAATTCGTTTTCTTTCACCGCAATTGCGCATTTTGATTAGGAATGTTATGTCGCTTACTATACGAAAAACAGGGTCATTATCCAGTCAAGAATTCGATTTCGAGAAATAACCACTACTGAATATTAAAAACATCACAGAGAAGCGTTTCTGGCTCCTATAAATGAATCATAGGCAAAATAGCTTCAGGCATTCAGGTTTAGGCGTTGGATAACTGTTGACGTAGAGATAAGATCACACGCTAGGGTGATCTTATCTCTCCTAAAATCTAGGCAATGCTTTGTTCCATTTCATGACTTTCAAGTATCCGACCGAATTTCTCGCACATGTAGTGGGAGTATCCATTTCGTTTGGTTGGCATTGTAGCAGTTAGTTTCCTCCCATAATACTTCACTTGCTGACAATTCTGTGGAACTGATTTGTGTTTCAATTTAACGTATCGTGTGCGCCTCAGCAGTATATAGTTTTAACATCTATGTTCGTACACACCATGCTGACCGTTACATGGCGACTGGGTAGAAGCCCTTTCTCAGCGTATAAAACGGTGTCCAAATGGTGCATGTAGCAGCAAAACTGAGTGCTCAATGCCAATAACGGCAGGATATGTTTGCATGAGTAGCAAAAAATATTGTAGTGTCTATACACATGACGTAAGTGTAACTTTTGATGTGCTCCTGAATGCGAAAGGACAGCTCGCCTTCGCTGCAGCTGTTTCATATAATTGCGCATTGAATATGACGTGAAATGACGCGCATTTTTTCCCTGAGATAATAATTATTAGACACCGCAGGCGTAGAATCACCGTAGCCGTAATGTTTTGGTTAATGCCTTAGTGAAACGTACAATCCGAACTTCATAGTTTATCGATACGAGGACGAGCAGAAAAAAAAATTATTATTCAATCTCTGCCCACCACATTGTTTTGCATGGTCGGATAACGGGGTTGAATTGAGCGCTATGGCATAGAAGTCGGGTAAAGGCGCGCTTTCTGCTTTATTGAACGCCGCCAGGCACTGCGGAATGGGGACCATGCATGCTCAAAGTTTGTTCTGTGTCTGTGCGCGAACAATTATTTCTTCTAAGACGAGTGGACAGTACGTTATGTGCGCCTTGTAACTCCTCTGAGACACTTGAGAAGCTTCTTTTAGACTGTACCCCATTCCCGCATTCGTTATGCAGCAAGGACTTCTCATCCAGGAATATGGATTTTTTGCACTTAAGTGCCCGACCCCAGATGACTGCCTGATTCCGGCTGGTTGCACTGCTTGGATAGACCGCTCCCATTGAGGCTAAAGCAGCGCAAAAAAAAAAAAACACTGACAAAGAATAAAGACACGACGTTGTGTCTCCTTTCTTCGTCCGCGTTCGTGCATCTTTAACCATGGTGGAGGCCTTAAGAACTATCCCAGTTGTCGACATTGCCGCGATCATCAGCCCTGCTAACCTTCACAAACAAAAACCATTTTGGCTTCGAGGTTATAGATATTCCTCTCATCTTACCAATGACTTTTGTCCCCGTCTGTGTTTTGTCTGACTGTTGTCCCCGTCTTTACAAGACGTTGCAGCAGTGCCGACGAACAGATATAATATGGATTTTCTGTGACGTTTTTAAAACGTCGAAAATAGTTTAGAATCAGAGAAACGTTTTGAAATATCTCTTTACAAGACGTTACCAAATACAGATATAAAACGGCTTTTCTGTGACGTTTTTAAAACGTGAGAAATGGTTTAGAACCAGACAAACGTCTTGAAATGTCTCTTTACATGACGTTGCAGACAAAAATGGTCTTTAAAAGTGCGTTTTCGTAGACGTTTCCAGAAACAGATATAACACGGCTTTTCTGTGACGTGTTCAAAACGTCGAAAATGGATCCGTTTTATCCTAAACAATATACCTAAAAAAGCTTTTTCTAGAGCATGTCGGCTACCTGGGCAATGTCACGAAAATACGTAAATATATACTTTGAAATTGTCGACGTCACGAGCGGAAATTCGGCGTGAAATTTAAAAATGAAAATCAACCTTCATTTTCTCCGCTAATAATTAACTTATGATAGCGAAAGCTATCGCATTAGAGTTCTCAGAAGGTAGTTTGTCAATCTAAAGCAATTCATTGTTCCTGTTTGGTGTCTCTTTAAGGACATGAATCTAAAGCCAATAAAAGCACCAGCTCATAGCTAACGAGCTACAAACCGCACGACGGTGACTTGATAGATTCTAGGCGGACGGCAACCGCTTTCGGCGGCACGGCCATGTTTTCCGGCCGCGCCCTATGCATCAGCTCCTCCGTAGGGAGTGGTTGCTAGCAGCGTTTGGAAAACACATGCGCAACTCTGCTATCTAAAGGTAGCATATTGTCACGTGGTTGTGACGTCGACGAAGGCAGCAGGCGACGTGTCCAAGATGAAGCTGTTTATTAGGCCGAACTTGTGGCCGGTAAACGGAAAGCAAGATTACAGCAATACACGCTGGCACTGATAGCGGCGAACAGAGCGTCGGCCGTCGATCCACTGTACATCGTTGGAACGCGCCGGCTTTTATAACGCACGCGTGGAACATTCTAGCCTTATCACTAGTCGTCGCGGAAGCTCTGGGGCGCTATTTTGTAAGCGTTCTAGGATAGAACGGGGAGGAGGATAGAACAAAAAGAGGAGGGAAATACATGCGCGATTGGTCGAGGCTATGAGGCTATTCCGACGGTCAAGACGTGCGAATAGCCACAAAATGTGCTTAGAACGGAGAGGAGGTTGTTATAACGGGCTCGGGCGTCGTTCTATCGATGGTATGGCTACAAAACAGTCTCCGCGGACGACTCGGCTTGGATCGAAACGTAAGCGGTGGGGCCGGAGGAGTGGGTTTCTCGCGCATCTCTCTACCGCCTCACAGGTGACGCCTGTCCGCTGCTGTGTACTCGTGGGTGAGCTCGCTAGCACGTAAGGCTAACTGGGGATGCCGCTCCATAAATGAGAGCAGAAACGCCCTTTGGTTGTCGGGAAAGCACGGACCTCTTCTCGATTGCTGCGCTATTTCGACAACTGGGTAACGGTTCGAATTGTCGCGCCGTTTGAATTTTACAAGTACACTAATACTGCTAATACTAGAAGCATTGGTTTAAACAGCGTGGGGGTCAGCGCCACTGCGATACCACCTGGCGCTACGTCAAGACCTTAAGAGAAGTTAATTGTCAAAGTCACCGAGCTCTTCAACTTGAAGCTGCGAAAAACAATGCCTCTGAATATTGATGTTCAGTTATAATAATTATACATTTCTTTATGCACTGCATACATTCCTGAACTCCCCAGCTCGCCTATTGGCTGTTTGCTTCCCTCCTCTTTTTGTTCTATCCTCCTCCCCGTTCTATGCTAGAACGCTTACAAAATAGCGCCCCTGGAATAATCTTGAGTGTTAGCGTCTTGCGTGCAATCTTAACAGAACGATCTACTACAAGCGAGAAGCTTCTGGAACAATAAGGCGCGGTCTGCGCCGAGTACTGCTGATAGTCTTTGTGGGCGGAAATCGAATACAGGGAAAGAAACGCGCGTGGCAATATACACTAACTCTAGCGGTGGCATTACTTCGAGCCACAAAAAGGAGCACGAAGGAACAAACCTGTCAGACGCATGATATTGGAGAGGGAATGCGCGTCTATCACATCTCCGTGGGAAAGCGCTCGGACGCACGTGCCACGCAAGCAGCCGTCTCCTTTTTGTGGCGTCGCATCACGACCACTCCCTGAACTAAGGCTGTCCGACGGCTCCCACTGAGGAAAGAGCGTTTGCAATGGCATTGAAAGAAATAGAGGAGGCGTTGCTTTAGCGCAGAGCCAAAGCTATATTATGACGAGGTATCCCACAGTGATTATGAAAAAACTACGGCCCTTGTTCACGTTCACATCGTGCAAGTGACCACTCTGCTCGTCACTTGAATCGGTACCTTCGAAATTCAAGACCGCAAGCTGCTATTCGCGTAAACATCTAATGAACTGATATTGCTGGAAATGGTCTACTTTTCAAAGAAATTGTTGCTTCCTTTTTCATTTCAGTATAAAGCAGCATGTCCCCTGCTTTGAATAATACAATCAATCTTTAAGTACACCTGTTTGTTCCAATAAATAAAGTTCTCGCACAAAAATTATAGCCCTTCACCACCTCACGTTGAAAGACGGGGGAGTGGTTTCCTCCTCGCCTTCTCTACCCTTCGCACAGGCGATGTGTCCTCCTCGCCACTTATTTCTAAAAAGCACGTGAACAATGTGAGCACTAAGCGCTGGAGCCTATCAGGATTTCGCGCTTAACGGCTACAGGCTGTTATCGCCGTTTGCGCAGTCGTAAACACACAAAATGAAGTGAAATCAGTTGATCGCGCACGACGGTCATGCGAGACAATGAGGAACGGATAGGCAGCTGCACGGCAAGCAGCGCATCAGATAATTCACTTCTGATATTGCGCGTATCTGGACCAATCGAGAGCGTGTACACTAAAGACGTCACGGGAATCCCTTTTCTGCGCCACGAAGTGCGCAAGAAATACGAGAAACGCCAGCAGACAATATTGCGCTCGTTTTTCATATTCTGAGAGGCTGGCCAGGAGCCCTTCAAGGGGTGCAAACACGGGAAAAAGGGAAGAAAAGCAATGCAACACAGCGCTGACAAGGTTTTTCGCATACGTAAATGCTCGATAGCCACACTCACGTCTCCCCAAGCGGCGTTAAATATGTCCCCACAAAGATCGGGGAGTCTCTTCCAAAATGTCTGCTAGTTCTTCTATCTCCGAGTCGGCTCCATGCGATCCTGCGAAGTTGTTCTTCTCTAATGCCTCGAGCAAACGGACTCTGATATGATGCGGACTGTTGTGTAGCACCTGCAAGAAATTTCGCGCAATTTGTGAGAGCGGTCAAGGACGACCTTAACAACTGCGCTTGCTCTCTAGACAAGCACGGCGCCGAGACTTACGCTGTTTGGGCCACTGTGGATATTGGTATTGGCATTCATAACTTCAATTACAACCATGGTCGAGTTAAACTGCGATATGTAAACTTATTTATCCAGCAACCATAATAGGCATTCCTATGAGTTACTTAGAACTACAGAGAGCGGAGCGAGTTAGTAGCTATTCATGGCGTCAAGCGCGGACACACGAAAGATGTGAAGGCACGACAAACGCCGATTGATTGAAACTTACTGATTGCTGTACGGGTGTGGTGTATATGATTCCATTCAGCAGCAGCCGTGGCCACTTTTACATAAGGCTGGTGGGTCGCTGTGTTAACCAGAGATTAATGGAACATAAGATGTCCCTGACCGGAGGTTCATGATTTAATGTACATTCACATAATCAAGTGTGTAAGTGGCCCCCAAATTTGATGAATGCTCAGTTTTGTACACGTACATTAATGAAAAAACTCTTCTGATGATCGAAGCCTGGCATATCAAAAACCGCCAGACCTGCGCGAAACGCACAGCAGTCACAGCGATAGCTGGAAGAGCGGCCTTTCTAGAGCCTTTTTTAAACTCTCTTGGGGTAACTACAAGCGCTCTTGCAAGGTAACCACAACGCCAGAAATCATCACAATTTTTGTGTAGTGGGGAAGCACCCACTACGCCATTATTCGTCATTCTTCGGAAAAGCGCGGTACCCGCTACACACTTGTAACGCATTATGTGCAATTTGATGATGCTGTGGCTGACGACGATGAAGAATTATGCCTGAGAGTTTTGTAATGGGTTGTAGCATTGAACGACCCACTCGTTACGCAATTCACATTGCGTGACGCCTGGTTGTTACTTTACTGTTCTAAAACGCTTTTCAACACACGTTAACGTGATTCCTTACCCGACATGAAGCCTGCATACGGTTAGTTTACGACGCAGTTTCAAGCGCCATTGTAGCTCAGTGATAGAGTGCCGGGCTGCCACTCAGAGGGCCCGGGTTCGCATTGTGTCATTGGTATTTTTTATTTAGTTAGTTTTTTTTCTTATTTCGTGTGATAGTGGTGACGGACACCGCAGGCGGCGGCGGCGGCGGACAACTACGGCGCGAAAACGGCCCTCGTTGTGATCTCATAAGAGCTTTACCTGTAATAATAGTGGTAGCGCACGCGTGAGTCAGCCCTCAATTAACTTCCATCAAGAACAAATCAAGTACCTGAACAGTTATCTGTCACGCAGACCACCACGCGTGCCTGATTGACAGGTTTGCCTATTGCCTAGGCTTGCGCAGATAAGTTTCTGTATGTACAGTGGCGGTCAGAATTTTACGGACCACGGGAGCGCGTGGCGAACAGCGCTGCGACGCCTTCTGACGGCTGCCTGCGAAGCTCGAGAGCGCGCACTGCGCACGCGCGCCCTTTTTCCCTGCCAGCCAGCTCGTTCGCTCCCTTCAACAGCGCGCGCACCGGAACGCCAGAATAAGCGCAAGGTGTCACTTCTGCTGTAGCTGCGGAAATACGGAGCGGTGATATCGTGACGAAAACACGTAATTTGTACGGGCAATGTTCGGTGCGCGCCGCATTCTACGCCTTAGTCCCAGACGCTCCGCGGTGCCGAAAACATGTATACGGCGTCAGCTTTTTCGAAAATCGACCTTTGTGATAAGGTTACTCAACAACTTTCATTCATGTAACACATGCACGCTGGAAATTCTCGCGGTGTTCTGTGGAACTGCCTTGCGCCCGTTCATATGCGCTTTGGAAGAAGTGACACCTTGCGCTTATTCTGGCGTTCCGGTGCACGCGCTGTTGAAGGGAGCGAACGAGCTGGCTGGCAGGTAAAAAAGGGCGCGCGTGCGCTGTGCGCGCTCTCGAGCTTCGTAGGCAGCCGTGAGAAGGCGCCGCGGTGCTGTTTGACACGCGCTCCCGTGGTCCGCAAAATTTTGACCGCCACTGTACCTACTTTCCACCGCTATGCGCCTTTTCCATCGTCAGTCGGTGTTTGCGTTTTCTTCACTTCTATCTCTCTTGTGTTCGTATTGGCACGGCCTGTGTCTTTAACATGTTTGAGTTACTCTTGTGTTTCTTTATAGTGTCACGTGGTCGTGACGTCAACGAAGGCAGTAGGCAGTAGTCCAAGATGAAACACTTTATTTGGGCCGAACTTGTGGCCGGTAAACTGAAGGTGAGATTACAGCAATAAACGCTGGCACTGATAGCGGCGAACAGAGCGTCGGCGGTCGATCAACTGTACATCGTTGGAACGCGCCGGCTTTTATAACGCACGCGTCGAACATTCTAGCCTTATCACTAGTCGTCGCGGAAGCTCTGGAATAATCTTGAGTGTTAGCGTCTTGCGTGCAATCTTAACAGAACGATCTACTACAAGCGAGAAGCTTCTGGAACAATAAGGCGCGGTCTGCGCCGAGTACTGCTGATAGGTCTTTGTGGGCGGAAATCGAATACAGTGAAAGAAACGCGCGTGGCAATGCCCCCCCTCTGAAAAGGCATCGTCCCGATGCTTAGAACAGAACACATGGTAAAAATACATCTAACAATAAATAACGACAATAAATCAAGAAAGTTCCATAAACAATACGCACAAGCAAGAAAGTCCAAAAGAAAAAAAGAAGTACAGTCCTCAGGTTCACTACCGCGCGTAAAACGGCTTGAGGCGCACGACATGGACGACTTCAGGTCGCGCACGGCGCCGTTGAGAGTTCGAAATGCCGTCGGGGACAACCTCGTAATCGAGTGTGCCGAGACGTCGAAGCACCATATACGGTCCGAAGTATCGTCGCAGAAGTTTTTCACTGAGTCCACGTCGTCGTATCGGCGTCCACACCCAAACGCGGTCGCCGGGCTGGTACTCCACGAAGCGTCGTCGAAGATTGTAGCGGCGGCTGTCAGTCGTCTGCTGATTCTTGATCCGCAGGCGGGCGAAGCTGTCGTGCTTCTTCGGCGCGCTGTAGGTAGGCGGTAACGTCGATGTTTTCCTCGTCGGTCACGTTTGGTAACATGGCGTGGAGCGTCGTTGCCGGGCTCCGTCCGTAGACCAACTTATATGGCGTCTTAGGAGCACTTTTTGAGGGCCTAGTTGGTGCATACTGACATAAAAACTTAGCGCAATTTTAGACGAGACACACAAGCAAGAAACACGAGTCCCTCGTGTTTCTTGCTTGTGTGTCTCGTCTAAAATTGCGCTAAGTTTTTATGTCATTATATGGCGTCATCTGCGTCGTTTCTTGCACGGCCGTGTTGTATGCGAAGGTCACGTACGGAAGGATGGCGTCCCACGTCTTGTGTTCGACGTCGACGTACATGGCCAGCATGTCGGCGATGGTCTTATTTAGACGCTCGGTCAGGCCGTTGGTCTGTGGGTGGTACGCGGTGGTCCGGCGGTGACTTGTTTGGCTGTACCTCAGGATCGTCTGAGTTAGGTCCGCAGTAAAGGCCGTACCTCTGTCGGTAATGAGGACCTCTGGGGCGCCATGACGCAGTACGATGTTTTCTCGACGAAGAACTTTGCTACCTCGGCGGCACTGCCCTTGGGCAGCGCCCTTGTCTCGGCGTAGCGGGTGAGGTAGTCCGTTGCTACGACGATCCATTTGTTTCCGGAATTTGACGTCGGGAACGGCCCCAGTAAGTCCATGCCGATGTGCTGGAACGGCCGGCGAGGTGGCTCGATGGGCTGCAGAAGTCCGGCTGGCCTAGTCGGTGGTGTCTTCCGTCGCTGACAATCTCGGCAAGTCCTCACGTAGTGGGTGACGTCGGCAGTGAGGCGAGGCCAGTAGTACTCTTCTTGTATCCTTGCCAGCGTACGGGAAAATCCAAGGTGTGCAGCCGTCGGGTCGTCATGCAAAGCATGCAGAACTTCTGGACGTAATGCCGAAGGTACTACGAGGAGGGAGTCGGCCCGAAGTGGCGAGAAGTTTTTAGTTAATTTGCACGCTTCCCTTATTATTGCTCGGCTAGCTTCAACACTAGCTAAGGAGGGAAGGTGTTTGAGGTTCGGAATCGGTGCCCCTCGATGACTCGAGTGCTCGGTGGCAGCGCGAAGGAAGAGCCGTTGTCCGGTGAAGAGACGCTTTATTCAGCACTCAGGCGTCTGCCCGGGTCCAAGCCCGAACCTCCGCTCTCCTTCACATCCAAAACATGCTGTCTTAAACCCTCGTTTAGACAAAGAGTTGCCCAACAGGCCAATCACACATGAAGGTTCACATCAGCACATCCAATAGCACAAACCCTTTCGTGACACACACGGCATTGGTAAACAGCACGCGACAATCCACAACACGTGAAGGGATAGGTTCACTGCGCAACACGTGTCATCACATTCTCTCCTGCGCTATCGCCCCAGTGACGGCCTTGACGTCTGCCGGCGCCGGAGGGTAGGCTCGAGCTTAAGCAGCCCGCGCACCAACGTCCCTTTCAAGAAGCCGCCCTAACAGTGGCGAGAATACTGTCAGGCCCTGGCCACTAACGATAAGTGCATGCGGAAGTGAGATGCACCGCCAGCTTAAGGACACGCAGTAATCCCTTGCAGATCAGGGCCAGATCACCCGCGCGCTTCCAAGACCGTAATTATCAGCCGAGGTGATTGCACCCAGAAACATCCATCAGCCGCCAAGCAGTCGCAAAGCTACTTCCGCTTCCTTGCGGCGTGGTCAAAGGGTGCGCGGGGATGTCAAACAGTACAATTGAAACCAGGCGACCATGCGTCGCCCGGCTCTACCTGCGTGACGCACTCTCCGTTCGGCGCCCAACTTGCCCCTTTTGTCCCAAACGAGGCGGCCACTTTGGGGTCTCTGCTCGTCACCCACCGAGTCGGCTTTCTTTCCCTGCGCGGGTTCTTCCGCGTCCCTTTTTGCGGAGCCGACCCGCGTCCTTCGTTGGCGGTAAGTGGCCGGAATGACTGTACGGGGAATCACTCAGCGCTTTGCAGTACTCGCCTGCGCTAGCCACCCAACAATAACACGCCGACTCCGCATACCTCATACTGACTCCTCCCCCCTCAAGAGTGTTCTTGGACACTCGATGTCCACGTAACACGATACAAAAAAAAATCACTCAAAATAAATAAATTACTCTCAGCGCACGCACATGCGTGGACCGATTTTCACTTCCCACTCAAAATGAGAATTTTCGCGTCATACTGCGGCAAAGTAAGACACAGAAACACATGATTATTACTCAAAATGATCATCCGAAAGAAAAGAAACCTAGCCATTCGGGCAATGCACAACAAGTGAGACACACTCTGAATGAAATCAACAGTAATAATAAGTTCGCGTTACCCTGACACAGGGCACGTGCGCCGTGCGGAGTCCGATAACATAGTGTCTCTCACATTCACCGCACCACACTGTCATTGTCCCAACATGCGAGACCCACTCCATGCACCCTCTAGGCCCCGCAAAACACACTCAAAGGAGGCGACGGACCCAGCGTCATGAATATCTTAGTCCCAATGGATTGCACCAGTTAAAAAAAATATAATGAACGCATGCCATATACAGGGCTCCATTGCATGCACAACACTAGTCCTACAGAACACATCTATTACACGTACACGCACAATTCTATGACTTAGCGGCTAGTCTATATTGCAATAAAAAAAAGGAATGCTTATTTCAAACGATAAACAAAAGATTGTCATATATACGAAATATTCATTTGTCGAAGCTACATAAACAACACTCAACACTTATCTCCAAACATGCGAAAAAAACATTCTTGCACGGTCCTTCAATCTGGAGAACCACTTCACTGACTAAAAAAAAAAATTGCACAACCGCATCAGAGAGGCACAACATCATATTTCCACTAACGGTTATATGCACAAAGCACAAATGATCATCCGAGACGCGAAAGAGCATCAGCAGCCTTGTTCAGCGCGCCCTTAATATGAACAATTTCTATGTCATATTTTTGGATTGCCCTTCGTTCAATCGTGGACACTCCCCGTTGCGACTGGCTCAACTTTTCGCAAAGCAATCCGACAAATTTTCTCTACCCTTTCGGAACGACAGCTCCAACTGCTTTTTCCGATAAATAACTGTCTTTCCTCTAGAAGACTTCCACAACGTCACCATTCGTCGGATAACACGCCACGTCTTAACACTTAAACAAAGATAAAAACTAGTTACTAAAAGAATCTCTCCTCGCGGAGATCTTGTAAGAAAATTGTTTCATACCTAAAATATATAACCGACGCAAAATTCCTTTCAACAACCCGGTAGCTATACTCTCCAAAGAGATTACGGCTCCATTTCACACTTGAGCCGCACACGCGGTACTCGTCTCCAGAGGGCTTTTCCTTTTGAACGGGGAATACGCAAAACGTAGAACCCACTCGTTCCGCCACGAAACGCCAATGCTAGTTGCTTTATTGCAAAGTATGCTTTAATGCGCTTTCTCGTTTCCCATCCTGAGAAATTACCACCGCAAGAGCTGTCGTGCGCTAACTCTAACACTTCGGCTCGGCGCGGCTTTGGTACTGCTAACTGGACGGGCCGTTCCCCGTCTAATTGCTCCCTGTGATAGAGCAACCGGCCGTCGACTACCTTGACGGGCGACACCTTTTGCCGCACATCAGCCAATGGCCCATCTCGTTTCTGCTCTCCAACGAAAAAAGTTTCACAGACTAGCCCAAGCCGCTCGCTGTCCCCAATAGTACATTCCCCAACCGATTTACAACTTTCCAACTGCCCCTGCTCCGCAAGTGACACTGAATTAGTCGTTTGCGGCTCCAATGCTTGTGCACCGCCTTCCCTCTCTCCTTCATCTTCCAACGCGGTGCCTGCCTCAACTTCGGTGTTAATTACCTGGTGCTCACTGCTCGGCGGTTCCTTCAGTGTGCGCTGCACGGCGTTAGCGCTAGAGCCATAACCTAGAGACACACGCTCTGCTTCCCTCATTGGTGAATACTGCTCCGGTCCCACTTCCTGCGCTACACAGCTCATCCCGTTGTCACATTCCTTCAGATCCTTCAGTAGCTTTTGTCGGCAGTGACGGAGACATTCGTAGTCTGCCGGAGTAAGCAATACGGACGCACTCGTAGTTAACTGATCAGTCACTGCGCAAAGCAATTCCACACGCTGAGCAGCGCGTCCTGACGAGAGTGGAAGAACGAGAGGCACATACATCAGGCGCGCTGTAACACCTTGCCCAAAAGCGCCTGTTAGCCTTATTCTGTCACTACTCTGACCCAAAATCTCGGCGGACACTTCATTCGCTCGTACCACCGTGATATCCGCACCTGAGTCAACGCGTGCAAAACAGGGCTTGTTTCCCACAAGAATTTCAATCTGCGGATCCCCGATCAGTGAATTGTTCATAAAACCAGTGTACCGCGACGGTGATGCTGGGCTCTCAAAATACCTCTCTTTCTGGGGAGTCACGCGTGAAACCTTTGTTTTCTTAGCAGCAGTGTCACGTGAGGACTGGCAATCTCTTTGGAAGTGGCCCCGCTGTCCGCACCCGAAACATGCTCCTGAATTAGGGGTGAAGTTCGAGCTAGCAAATGGTTTGGCTTGCGGTCTATAATTCTGATTTCTAGGTGCAGTACCGCGGTAGTTGCTCTGCCTACTGCTGTCAAGGCCTTCTTCAAAATTTGCGGCTAACTCCGCTATATCCTTGGGCTTCAACCATCCCTTTATTTCCTGCTGAGTGACCAGTGAGCGGAGATCACTTGGCATTAACTGCTTCAGCCTGTCAGCTATAAGCAATTCCTGAAGACTTTCAAACGACTGCACCTCTCTACTTCTAAGGTAGTAAGTGAACATTGTCTCCAGGCGGGCCGTCACTTGGCTCCAAGACTCGTCTGCCTCCCTTTTGATTTCGAGAAACATTCGGCGGTACTCGCTCGGAGTCATCCGCAGCTCCTTTAGCACTCTAGACTTTAGCTCTGAGTACGGCATTACCCCAGCCTCAGATTGATTGGCAACGAATGTTCGCATCTTGTCAGTTAAGAATGGTAATATAACAGTACCCTGTATTTCCTCAGGTATACTCAACGCCGCAAAGAGAGCGTCCACATTCTTGAACCAGGCGGGAATCATTGGCTCATTAGTGGGCATGGGCGCAAGAACTGCTTTCAACTCTTTCGCGTACCGTCCAATGCCGGTATGCTGGTTCCGGTTTTCCGGTTCCTCTGATGAGGCACGCGACGACCTCATCTTCTCTAGCTCAAGCTTGAGCTTTAATGCTTCTATCTCTAGCATCAACTCGCGGGTGCGATCCGATTCATTCACACTGTCACCTCCCATCACATTTCTATCTGGATCCGCCATCTCCCAGAGTGTGCCTGAACGCAAGTGCATTCAGTCAAAGGGGCCCCAAGAGAGCACAAAACGAGTCTCACCTTTCCGTGATGCGTCGCCCGGTGCCGCCGTCTGTTGCAGTTGCGTCAGTCTCGTCGCCGACGCTAGTTGCGACGAAGTCCTCCGATGCTTCAGGTGCGCTCCCTTTCCGTAATGCGTCGTTCGGTGCCGCCGTCAATTGTAGCTGCGTCAGTCTCGTCGCCGACGCTAGTTGCGACGAAGTCCTCCGATGCTTCAGGTGCGCTCCCTTTCCGTAATGCGTCGTTCGGTGCCGCCGTCAATTGTAGCTGCGTCAGTCTCGTCGCCGACGCTAGTTGCGACGAAGTCCTCCGATGTTTCAGGTGCTCCACCGGACCACCCCTCTCGTTGCCTCAGTCGGTCACGTCGACTTTCCTTGCTGCTCTGCTCCTGAAGCAGCTCCCCGTTGCGCCTCGTCAGTCGATCCTTCGGCTGTCCTTCGGCTGTGTCCTCGTTCGCTGACCCGCAGCGCTCTTACGCCGCTCAACTCCTCGCTCCAAAGTTGATCGGCAGGCTCGTACAGAATGCCAATGTCGCTTCTCGCAGCACAGCAGCAGGTCCCAAAAGCAGCGAGCGTCTTGTCAGCTTCTCCGGACTTTCGCCTCGTCAGTCGCTCCACGAAGTCCTTCGGCTCTGTCCTTGTTCGCTGACCCGCAGCGCTCTTACGCCGCTCAACTCCTGGCTCCAAAGTTGATCGGCAGGCTCATACAGAATGCCAATGTTGCTTCTCGCAGCGCACCAGCCGGTCCAAAAGCAGCGAGCGTCTTGTCAGCTATCCGCGACTTCCGCACCTTCCTCGCTGCGGGCTCTCCGATCCTACGTCGACTGCGCCAGTTAATTTGCACGCTTCCCTTATTATTGCTCGGCTAGCTTCAACACTAGCTAAGGAGGGAAGGTGTTTGAGGTTCGGAATCGGTGCCCCTCGATGACTCGAGTGCTCGGTGGCAGCGCGAAGGAAGAGCCGTTGTCCGGTGAAGAGACGCTTTATTCAGCACTCAGGCGTCTGCCCGGGTCCAAGCCCGAACCTCCGCTCTCCTTCACATCCAAAACATGCTGTCTTAAACCCTCGTTTAGACAAAGAGTTGCCCAACAGGCCAATCACACATGAAGGTTCACATCAGCACATCCAATAGCACAAACCCTTTCGTGACACACACGGCATTGGTAAACAGCACGCGACAATCCACAACACGTGAAGGGATAGGTTCACTGCGCAACACGTGTCATCACATTCTCTCCTGCGCTATCGCCCCAGTGACGGCCTTGACGTCTGCCGGCGCCGGAGGGTAGGCTCGAGCTTAAGCAGCCCGCGCACCAACGTCCCTTTCAAGAAGCCGCCCTAACAGTGGCGAGAATACTGTCAGGCCCTGGCCACTAACGATAAGTGCATGCGGAAGTGAGATGCACCGCCAGCTTAAGGACACGCAGTAATCCCTTGCAGATCAGGGCCAGATCACCCGCGCGCTTCCAAGACCGTAATTATCAGCCGAGGTGATTGCACCCAGAAACATCCATCAGCCGCCAAGCAGTCGCAAAGCTACTTCCGCTTCCTTGCGGCGTGGTCAAAGGGTGCGCGGGGATGTCAAACAGTACAATTGAAACCAGGCGACCATGCGTCGCCCGGCTCTACCTGCGTGACGCACTCTCCGTTCGGCGCCCAACTTGCCCCTTTTGTCCCAAACGAGGCGGCCACTTTGGGGTCTCTGCTCGTCACCCACCGAGTCGGCTTTCTTTCCCTGCGCGGGTTCTTCCGCGTGCCTTTTTGCGGAGCCGACCCGCGTCCTTCGTTGGCGGTAAGTGGCCGGAATGACTGTACGGGGAATCACTCAGCGCTTTGCAGTACTCGCCTGCGCTAGCCACCCAACAATAACACGCCGACTCCGCATACCTCATACTGACTTTTTTGTTTAGAAGAACACCGTTGCGCATGAAAAACGACTCCAGTCCTCGTCTGAATACCTTTGGAGCCACAGTGGCTTTGCCCTCGAGGTATTCCATAAGGCCCTTGAGTTCCGGATCGGCGCGCTGTCGCTCGGCGAAGTCGTCGGCACTTATGGTTCCCAGGAAGCCGTCATCATCCTGGTCGTCCAGCGGCGGTGGGTCGACGGGGGCACGAGACAGGCAGTCGGCGTCAGTGTTTTCTTCCGGACTTGTAAACGACGGTAATGTCGAATTCTTGAAGTCTCAGGCTCCACCGTGCGAGGCGACCAGAAGGGTCTTTCAAGTTAGCTAGCCAACACAAGGCGTGGTGGTCACTCACAACTTTGAAGGGCCTGCCGTAAAGGTAGGGGCGAAACTTTGATGTAGCCCAGATGATGGCAAGGCACTCCTTTTCTGTTGTGGAGTAGTTGGCCTCTGCCTTTGATAGCGACCGGCTAGCATAACTGATAACCCTTTCCAGTCCGTCCGTCCTCTGCACAAGGACGGCACCGAGTCCTACGCTGCTCGCGTCGGTGTGTACTTCTGTTTCGGCGTATTCGTCGAAATGCGCAAGTAACGGAGACGTTTGCAGGCGTCGTTTTAGTTCCTGAAATGCTTCCTCCTGCGGCGTTTCCCACTTGAACTCGACGTCGGTCCTGGTGAGGTTAGTGAGAGGCTCGGCGATGCGGGCGAAGTTTTTAACGAACCGCCTGTAATAGGCACACAAGCCGAGAAATCGACGCACGGCCTTCTTGTCGGTGGGTGGCGGGAAAGCAGCGATGGCGGTTGTCTTTTGCGGGTCGGGGCGTACTCCGGATTTGCTTATCACGTGGCCCAAGAACAAAAGTTCTTCGTACGCGAAGCGGCACTTCTCTGGTTTGAGAGTGAGTCCGGAGGTCTTGATTGCTTGAAGTACAGCTGCAAGGCGCCGGAGGTGTTCGTCGAAGTTTGAGGAAAAGACAACGACGTCGTCCAAGTACACAAGGCAAGTCTGCCACTTCAGACCGGCCAGTACAGTATCCATAATGCGTTGGAATGTCGCGGGGGCCGAGCAAAGACCAAAAGGCATGACCTTGAACTTGAACAGGGCGTCTGGTGTTATGAAGGCCGTCTTTTCTCGGTCTCTCTCGTCGACTTCGATTTGCCAGTAGCCTGCTTGAGGTCCATCGACGAAAAGTACTTCGCGTTGTGGAGTCGATCCAGGGCGTCGTCTATGCGTGGGAGGGGGGTACATGTCCTTCTTTGTGATCTTGTTCAGGCGACGATAGTCGACACAGAAACGTAGCGTTCCGTCCTTCTTCTTCACCAACACCACGGGAGACGCCCATGGACTCTTGGACGGCTGGATTATGTCGTCGCGTAGCATTTCGTCGACTTGTTTCTTTATGACCTCGCGTTCTCGAGTCGAAACTCTGTACGGGCTCTGACGGAGCGGCCTGGTCCTTTCTTCTGTTATGATGCGATGTTTTGCGACCGGGGTCTGCCGAATTCTCGACGACGATGAAAAACAGTCCTTGTATTGCCGGAGCAGAGCTCTGAGCTGTTCTTGTTTATGCGTCGGAAGGCTCGCGTTAACGTCGAAAGCTAGTTGATCTTGGTGCGTCGTAGAAGGTTCGGTAGACTCGGCGAGGGCGAAAGCGTTGCTGGCTTCCACTATTTCTTCGATGTAGGCAACCGTCGTGCCTTTGCTCACGTGCTTGTACTCATTGCTGAAGTTCGTGAGCATAAGTGTTGCTTTTCCTGCTTGCAGCTCGGCTATTCCTCTGGCTACGCAAATCTGGCGGTTGATGAACAGGTGCAGGTCGCCTTCAACGACGCCTTGCATATCTGTTGATTTATTAGTGCCGACGGAAATGCTGAAGCTGGAGCGAGGGGGGAATGGTGACTTGGTCTTCCAGCAAATTTAAGGTGTGCTTTCCTGACGGCGTATGCGGCGGTAGTGCTTTTTCAGTGGATAACGTTATCGACTTGGTCGAAGGTTGATCACTGCACCATGAAGGGTTAAGAAGTCCATACCAAGGATGACGTCTCTGGAGCAACGCTGTAAGACTACGAAGCTTGCTGGATAAATCCGGTCGTTGATGGACACTCTCGCTGTGCAGATTCCTGCCGGCGTTACTAGGTGGCCTCCAGCTGTCCGGATCTCAGGGCCTTCCCAAGAAGTCCTTACTTTCTTCAACTTCGCGGCGAACGTCCCACTGATGACGGAATAGTCGGCTCCGGTGTCGACGAGAGCTGTGACGCTGTGGCCGTCGATGAGAACGTCGAGGTCGCTAGTTCGTCGCCTGGAGTTGCGGTTGGGTCGCGGCGTCGGGTCACGGCTACGACGGTTTGTACTGCTGCTTCGATGTTGCCTCGTCAGGTCTTCTGCAGGCCGCGAAGTTTCGACGTCCGGGCTGCGTTCGGGTTGCGGCGGGTACTTGAGGTCTCGTCGCGGCGTCGTCGTCGGCGGCGGAGGATCTTCGGTAGTTCGTCGTACAGCAACCGCACCTCCATCGGTTGCTGCCCTTAGTTTTCCGGGTAAGGGCTAGGTGATCGGCCCCGGTTTGGGCCAGTGTACTGCCGGCGGTGCGGTGACATGTAGCGGCCGGGCGACGGCGAGCGAGAAGGTCGTCATTCTTGCCACTGTGTTCCGGTGAGGTAGTCATCGATGTCGCGAGGCCGTTCGCCTGGCTGCGGACGCGGCGCGTTGACGGCGAATCCGCGTAGCCCCATCTGTCGGTACTGGCAGCGGCGGTAGGTATGTCCGGCTTCCCCGCAGTGGTAGCAGAGCGGGCGGTTGTCAGGGGCCCGCCAAATGTCGGTTTTTCTTCAGGGCGTAGCGCTGTCCGGCAGGTGGACGGTATGGCGTCGATGGCGGTGGCGGCGGTGTCTGGCAGCGGGAATGCGGCCTTGCGGCCTCTTGACGTGGGCGTGGAGGGGGGTGGCGCGTCGGGCTACAGCAGCGTAGCTCATGGCTTGCGGCTGAGGATGTGACGGTTCAGTGGCTCCCAGCGAGTGCTGGATTTCTTCTCGAACAATGTCGGCGATCGAGGCAACTTGGGGCTGCGAGGACGGCAACAATTTTTGCAGCTCCTCCCGCACGATCGCTCGGATCGTTTCGCGTAGGTCGTCGGATCCGAGGGCGTGAACAGCTGCGCTTTCTTGCATCGATCGGCGATTGTACTGGCGGGTGCGCATTTCCAACGTCTTCTCGATCGTCGTAGCCTCCGAGACAAATTCTTGGACTGTTTTGGGTGGGTTCCTGCACCAGCCCAGCGAAGAGCTCTTGCTTTACCCCTCGCATGAGCAAACGGACCTTCTTCTCCTCGGTCATGTCAGGGTCGGTATGGCGGAAGAGACGGATCATCTCTTCCGCAAAGATTGTGACGTTTTCGTTCGGTAGCTGCGCCCGTGTTTCCAGCAAAGCGGCGGCTTTTTCCTTTCGCACGACGCTTGCGAACGCGGTGAGAAAGCTGGTCCGGAAGATCTCCCAAGTTGTAATGGTGGGCTCCCTGTTCTCGAACCAGGTCCTTGCGGCGTCCTCCAGGTAGAAGTACACATGACGCAGCTGGTCCTCGGAGCTCCAGTTGTTAAATGCCGAAACCCTTTCGAATGTCTCGAGCCAGGTTTCGGGATCTTGACTTGGCGATCCATAGAAGGTCGGCGGCTCCTTCAATTGCCGGAGCAGGATGGGTGCAGACGGCACAGGGGCTGTCATCGTCGCTGCGGCCGAGCTCAGGGTCTTGGTCTTCCATGTCTTTTCAGGGAGAGGCTCGTACTCTGGCGGTAGACCTTGCTACCTGCGGCTGGCTCGCTGCTCAGCGTTGGCGTCGATGTCCTTTTCACGTTGTGGGCTTGGCTCACGGCTGGAGGGGGGCGTTCGGTACATGGACCGGGAAGCACCTCCACCAGATGTCACGTGGTCGTGACGTCGACGAAGGCAGTAGGCAGTAGTCCAAGATTAAACACTTTATTTGGGCCGAACTTGTGGCCGGTAAACTGAAGGTGAGATTACAGCAATAAACGCTGGCACTGATAGCGGCGAACAGAGCGTCGGCGGTCGATCAACTGTACAGTCGCGCGCGATATGAAGGTTATCGCGGAAGCGTCGGTACTGTCGGTGGAGGTGCTTCCCGGTCCAGCTATCGCACGAAATAAGAAAAAAAACTTTAAGAAAAAATGTTCAGGATGGAACGGGGTTCGAACCTGGGTCCGCTCCGTGCCAGCCCAGTGTTCTACCCCTGAGCCATGCCTGTGCTCGAAAACCCGGCGCAAAAAAACCCTATACAAGCATTATGTCGGGAAGGAACCGCGTTAACATGCGCAATATAACGTGGCAGAAGAGTGAAACGACAACCAGGCGTCCCAGAATGCCATTTGTGTAACCAGGCGTCACACAATATGAATTGCATTACGAGGGGGGTCGTTGAATGCTTCCAACCCATTACGAAGGGCTCAGCCATAATTCTTCGTCGTCATCAGCCACCGAATCAATTAATGGAGTAGTGGGTACCTTGCAAGCGTACTTGTATCAGTAGCCCCAAGATAGATTGCAACGGGTTTTAGAAATGGTGCTCTCCCAGCTTTCGCTGTGACTGTGCTGCGCGTTCCGCGCAGGCCTGGCGGTTTTTTATACCACTGCTAGAGATTTCGGAAAATGTTATATAACGTGACCACTATAACGCAGATAATAAGCGATATAGTATATGGGCACTGCAATTTGAAACATTTCATAAAATTAGAGCAACTGGACTCAGCGTGTTGTCGGAGCTTCCTGTACCGTGAGGGACGCCTTTATGTTAAATTTAAGTTGGGTCTTGGGCTATTCAAGACCTCTTGTCAAGGTTAGCTTTGACAAAGAGGGCTTATTTGCTGCCTTCCAGTACTGAGCACCGCTCTCACTTTGAATACAAGGAGTAAATGGAAAATACAACTTACCTCAGCGAGCTTCATTAGACGTAGCGTATCATTCACAATCTGCACGTTCCATCCTTCGTTTTCATTATGCCTGGCTTTGTTACATTTCTTATGTCGTGGGCCATCATGCGTTGCATAGCAGGCATAAAGTAGAGAAAATGCGACTACAAAGAAAAAGAAATATGCACCAGTGACGACGATTATGAGGACACGAATTTACAACGACTTTTCTTCGAGTAATTGTTCGTCTCTGTTGCCTGGTTACGTTCTCTATCAAAAGCCCCAACATCGGAATAAGCTGTAATTTGTTCGTACATGGAGAAGCACTGCATAAGAGATCATTCTGTAAACAAAGCATCAGTTCATACATGCAAGGGCTGCAAGCTTGATAACGGGCATAGGCGTGCTCAGGTTTCTCCTTCAACCACTACTGGGGAAGGGGGGGGGGGGGGTGTCGAGGTTTCACTGGCAGCGACCCCAGCCCCCGATTGGTCGAGCTCGAAATGAATACGGAGTCGCAAAGAATCGACAAAAGCTAAATAAGCGAGTACGTGTCCCTGACAACGGACTGGCTTTTGTGCGAGGCTTTCAGGAGGCAAAGATGGAAAACGGGAGGTTCTTGTGATGCAGCGCGAGGGGTGCTCGTCCGCCATTTTCGTTGAAAACCTGCATCACCATCAACCCTTAACCTTAAAAAACGACGGGACAGGTAGGACTGAGCAAGCACATCAGACACACTTGGTGACCTCCTCAGACGGTTAATAGGGCGCGCGTCCCCTCCATGCCCCAGTGCTCACGCCTTAGATGGCGGGAGAGCTGGCGACAAACCGCGATGAGAAAATATTTGCACCGAGATGAATTAATAGTTGGCCACTGTGATCGCGATAACCCCTTCGCTTTCTTCTTTTATTTCGTGCAGCCCCCCGACAACGGAACGGAATGGCCACAAAAGAAGCCCTTTACATTCGTGACCCGTTTCTTGTAGAAGGCTTAGAGCTCCGTAGCTACAATTCTTCTGAGGCTTAACGGTCTTACTCGGTAGTCATGGCAATACTTACTCACGCTTGAATCTTCGCATCGATGAGCCTCGCAGAACTTCTCTTATAGCGAAAAGAGATGCGGGAAATAATCCATTACACGACGGGCGTCTGCTGCACCATAGGTCGATTTAGATGGAACCGCATCTGCTGTGTAGCTTGCAAGTCATGTTTGAACAAGAACGGTATACTGTGCGGCAGCCGTCGAACGTGATAACGTTGGATCATAATATCGTCTTACTCTCATAATAT
The DNA here is from genome assembly GCA_030522465.1 of Rhipicephalus appendiculatus. Lineage (NCBI taxonomy): Eukaryota > Metazoa > Arthropoda > Arachnida > Ixodida > Ixodidae > Rhipicephalus > Rhipicephalus appendiculatus. Next base: position 93,907 of record JALIZH010015259.1, read on the forward strand.
CGCCCTATCACGATTTAGTAAATCGTGATAGGGCGGTGCTCTTTCGTGACTTTATATTGACATTTTTCCGACCCCTTAACCCGCATAGAACGGGAGGCCACCGTGACGCATCAGGAAAATGCCTTATAACTGTAACAATCCACCAGAAAGTGTGTATCGAGAAAAGAGGGGCAAGCGGAACTTCGCGTCTGTGTGCCTGGTGTACCACTTTTCTTTCTTTCATTCATTCTTTCTTTCTCTCTTTCTTTCTTTCTCTCTTTCCTTCTTTCTTTCTTCCTTCCTGTTTCGTTCTTTCTTTCTCATTATGCAATGCTCACTCCTAATTTATTTTTCTTTCCTCGTGGCCGGGAAATTGGAAGTTCATCAGCGTGCTTAGCTGCGTAAGCGTTCAATGCCTACAGGGAAAAATTCCGTTCTTGTGTTCATATAAAGACAATGTGAAATCACAGGTGACCTGCCACAAAAGGTAAGATTACCATCAATGGATGACCGGCGACAACATCAAGATCGAGAGAGGCTCAATAATTGGAAAACTGGCGCATACATATACGCACGCCACAGGCGCACTTTCAAGAACCGCATTTCCGTGCATTCCCCGACGCCGCGTTTTTTCGTGTACGGCGCCGAATTGTCTGACTTTTAAAAGCCTCAGTTAATAATACAAGTGAGATTAATTCAAAACTGGGAAGTCAGATTGCCCTACATTCAAGACAAAGACATTTCGGGACTGGGCTGTGCAAGCCAATATGTTCGTACCGAAACCACTCCAAATGTGTGTATGGGCGTTGTTTTCGGACATTCTTCGCTTATTTTAAAACATAGCACGTATAGCTTACCTTTTCGTATGCTCTGACAACGTTTCTGCTACATTCCCGAAATGCGCCATGAAAGTCGCGCGATGCTTCGGCCAGAGTGGTTCGAAGAAAGACACCAAAATAATGTAAAAGAAAAAAAAACATTTTGTGGAATTTCCTTACCAGCAGCCCAATACACGCAGAGGCGAGTATACGTGGCTTGTAACAACTGCATGCCACCTGGCTACGCGATATCTCCTGCAGAGGAAGTGGTTACAATGCAGTTTACTAGAGAACCAACGTCTTGACATTGTTAGCCGGGCTTCCCGTACATCATTCACAAGTACCATACAAATCACACTCGTCAAGAGCGGCTAGTCAGCCTCTTCAGCCACCGTTTTTTGCAAAAAATGCGCAGAGACCGACGTCGTAATGATACTGAACGGGTTATACAGCGGCCTAGGTCCTTGTATTATAAGTCAATCATGAACGGAAGCCCGCAGCTAGTGCGAGGTACCAGCGGCAGATGGCGACAGCGCCCAAGGCCACGCGGTCTACAACTCGCAAGTGTGATTCAGGCTGTACAAGATTGCGAAGCTGCCACTAAAAGATGTATTTCTGTATGCGATTTTGAATTTTCGGATATTTATCGGCGAGATTTCGGGCACAAATGTAGGAATTTGGGAAACATACATCCCTCGTGCCTGTTCAATATTCTTACAAGTACTGCGATTGATGTCATTGATTGCCTTCATTAAGCTTATTTGGTGTGTATTGTCCTGGAGGCTTTTCTTCAATTTCCGAAAAGACGCAACGTTAACGCATCCAAATCGGTACACCTGTCCTAATTTTTTGCTCACCAAACAAATCTGTGGCTTCCATTTGGTAATCTGCGAAATAGTGTAGAGGCGTCCGAACGTCAGGATATCAGCGGATGTGCACGTTGACATGTCGAACTCCTGCTGTGGCTAACGGTATCATCATGCACGCAAACATAGAAAGACCGAGACACGTTCACAGAACGTGAGCCCGTGTACCTTCAGCAGGACTGTTTCTCTTCGTGTGGCGGGTATTGCTCATGGTGGTAAGGATCTGTATTAAAGAACCTAAGCATAGAGGAATCTAAGTCTGCAGCAGAGACCGTATCGAGGGAGATCAGCCACTTTCTGCTTATACACTTGATGTACGTTATTGTACTTAACCTCTTTAAACGCGAAACCAGCGGCATCTATAGTTTCTTTCGATAATTACTCCTAAGGAGTGGTGTTACTGTGAGTATGCCATCCCTGGCGCATTGATGCGCCCACTGTTTACAAAATTGTTTTATGATATTCAAAGATGATGTGAAAGAGAAAAACCAGCAATTACTGCTATTTCTTAAGTACACTTTCAGTAAAACGTGTATCTTGCTTTAGTGCATACAATGTTAAGAGCGCGTCATTTAGAGTTACGCACGTCTGAATGCTTCTTGCATGTGCGTACTTACCCCAGGTACTGAGTACTTACTATGCTCAGTCCTTGCGACGTCCGAACCCGTGCCTTCACTAGCGCTGAAAGAGAGACTGCTCCTTCACGGAGCAGCTTTCGAGAGCTTCAAGTCAGCATTCTCTTCTGGCTCAACGTTTCTACTACTTCCTTGTTAGTCGTAATGCCACTTGGAAGAATCAATGCTGTAACTACTAAAACCACGCCCTCTGGAGCTGTCACCAGCATTCTAGAGAACAATAGTGGACTTGCCTCAGTTGAAGTAAATGATTAAATCACTGGGATATTTTCAACCATTCTTTTCCATGTCTTGAGGTAGTGTAGGTCTTCAGAGCATATAATGCGCTGAAGGATTCTGGGGTTGGAATAATGGTAGAAATAAGCGCATCAATCGGGACTCTGCAACGAAGGTGATGTACACACTACGAGCAATATGTAGGACATAGCACAGTCAGTTCAAAAAGTGGTCACACAAAAAAACAGATCCATAAATCTTCGGTTTTTATTGAGGTACAAGAACGAACAAACCTGCAGCATAAAATTACAGTTCCATTGCCCAGAATTACGAAGAACTGTCAGACGTGTTAGAAAAGTCAGAAACTTCTTTCGGCAGTTGGAAACTATAAATAGCGAATGCGCAATGAGTCGCACCGTGAAGCAAATGTGCATCGGTGGTGATGCATCAGCTTTATGAATCGGAAATATGTCGTCCGGGCTCGTTATGGGCACGGTAACGTCGGGTACCTTTAGTATCAGTTGCGTTGCCATCTCGTCGTCGCAAATGCTCCGGTGCTTCATTCACACCTGCTTCTATAACTTAGCTTCTTTCACAGATGCTTTAAGGGTGCATTCCTCGTAAGCGCGAGTGAATAGCTTACCTGCCGAATGAAAGCGTATGGGTGCTTTTACGCCTTTCAACGTGTTGTTTTGTCAACATGCATATACGTAGAACTGCAGGCTGGGAAAAGTAAAGAAGAGAAAATCGCTTAACGGAGAAGGAGGTCTTTGGTATCACTCAGCGCTAAATTTGGCTTGCCTGAACCCCGAAGCAGTGATTATTTAATGGGAAGTAGCTTTTCAGTTCGCCTTTGCACTGATAAACTTTTTTCAGCTTTATGTAGTACATTGAAATACATGTATGGCATTAACCAGTATCGCCCACGTTCAGTTACTTTGTAACTTGTATACTGCACTTATTGCCACATATCTACGCTGCACCATTGCCCGCATTATAAACATTTCATTGGAAACCGCTACATATATAGAATATTACAATGAAACAATCCCCGTCTTTAAAATAGCGGTCAACCGTGATTAAAATATTTAATACAAACGTACACAACAGGAGTACGCACGATTCAAATGCATAATTTTCAATCTTATTATCAGTGCGTTATCATTAATATTCGCGTAAGCTTGTTTTTGCTATCCATTTAGAATTAGCCAGGTTTGACCCCAGCAAAGACACTTAAATAAACTTTATCTCTGGTGCTATGTGATAGCATAATTGCCGATTGTTTGATAATGTTCTTACTTTGATCCCTATCTTCGCTCTCGCAGGGTAACGTTTCTGATTCACTGATGCACACAGCAAACTCCTCCTTGCGGTCAAGATGATGTGGCACACAGTATTGCCGTTGTGTTTTCTCTGCTATTAAGACCATCTATTACAACAACTACGTCAGCACTCTGCCTTTTGTTCCTAATGTTGATATCAGGCTTGACAAACAGCGGCCTATTCGCACCAACACAGTCACCTGCAGATGTAGTGAACAGGTATTTTCATACTTACCAGCCGTTAAAACCTGCAGCACAGGCGCAGATGTATAAGTTATCTGAGTCTTGTGACAGGCGTGCCACGGCTGATGTGTTATCGGTTTTTGTTGACCTGGGTCCTCCTCGTCGTTCTCTCCTCCACCGTTTCCCCTGTATTGCAGTTTTCTTGTCCTTTATATTTGCCTTGCTTTTTGTAGTAAAGCTTCAGTTTATAGTCTGCGTCTGTGCTCCACTCTTTTGTGTTCCCGTCCGTTTTTTGCGCAGTACACCATGAACCAGTACCAACAGGCCTAGGTTACCTGCAGATTTATAACTCCTTTCCTCCTCCCCCCCTATTTTAATATTTTATGTAAGGGGGGTGCCAAGTGTGCAATTCAGACTTGTCTAGTTTTTTTTTAATGTGCAGGCTTATGCTTCAGCAGGTTTCTGGCGCGAGTATCCCTGAGCTCGCATTCCAAGAAATGTTTGCTTGCCACCTTTACCCCGGCAAAGTGTAGACCTTTGTTAGAAACCTATCATGGATAGATGGATGCAAAACTTTATTGTTAGTCCTGACTCCTGAGGAGCACGACTCAACGCGCAGCGGACAGATCCCACGCAGGGGGGACAGTGAGTCCAAGCCAGACCGTCGCATCGTGGGCCCTCTGGACAGCCGCAAGTTGAGTCCCGACATCGGGGCTCTTGATGGCGGACAGTCACTTGTGTTCATTGAATTGGTCCTGCCCCGTAACGAGGAGCAACACCAGAGCATACGGTCGAGACTAGCGAATTTGTTGCAGTGCCTGCAGCGGCTATGGGGATAATTGTCGGGATAAATTTCATGCAAAACTGCCGGGCTGGGATAGGAACCCGTCTGCAATAATCTATGAGTCAGTGCCTGTGCTCGATTCAACTCCTTGTCAGGAAGTAGAAAGTCTCTCCTGAAGAGATAAAGGTGCTGTGTAATTTTGTAATATGTGGTCGGATGATCTCTGTTCTCCTGAATTGCTGGCCGGCGGGGGAGACCTACATGGTAGTGGAAAGCGAGACCTCGCGTCCTGGAGTGGGCCAGCTCGTTCAGGTTTGTGGGGCCTCTCCTGATGGATCCTATGTGAGCGGGCAACCACGCGAGAGTGTCGCTTTATTTTTATTTTTTTCGCATCCATCGCGAAGCTTGTCTTTTTTTCGCACTCGACTATGGAAAGGGATGGGGGGGGGGGGAGGGGGGACGCTGGCTGACCACATCACCCCTTCTAATGGAGAGCACTGGGCATGGTTGTGATAATTAATGCTGCTACACTGAATGACTAAGGTTGTGGTGCCATGTTCGATCACAGCGAAGTCATTCCAAGTGAAACGTCCCGGCCCAAAATTGAACCACCGGTGATTCTATTGAAAAAAAAAATTGAGCTGGAAGGGTGCTGTATGAGAGTAAGTTTAGCGAAGCACGGTGTTATGATGTCAATATCATACCTATCTTTCATTTGCGTATTTCTCTTGGATTGAGCAGTAGTTGACTATACAGTGCTGAATCATATGAAAAAAATGTAGCGTTAGGCTGCTATAAAAGCGTAGCCAACACTTGAATCACAATTGACGTTAGCAAGGCATGACTCCTGTATCATAACAGTACATATGTAATGTTTATCTCTTTGTTATCAATTTAGATAGCCAGCACTACTACCACAACTGACATTAAAACGACATTATGCAATCATAGGGCTTTTCTCCTAAGCAGTTTCGAGAGATGGCGTGGCTATGTGGTAGATTACCTGACTGCCATGCAGAACGCTTAGATTCGAGTCCTTCCGGGATCCTGATTTTTTTTTTTTTGCATTCGTTGGGTCAACGCGGCCAGTGTTAGATTTACTTTGAATTTAAGTTACCAATCTCTGGTGTCGCCGTTCCTGAGTAGATATGAACTGCACTGGAAAGAAAGAAAGAAAGAAAGAAAGAAAGAAAGAAAGAAAGAAAGAAAGAAAGAAAGAAAGAAAGAAAGAAAGAAAGAAAGAAAGAAAGAAAGAAAGAAAGAAAGAAAGAAAGAAAGAAAGAAAGAAAGAAAGAAAGAAAGAAAGAAAGAAAGAAAGAAAGAAAGAAAGAAAGAAAGAAAGAAAGAAAGAAAGAAAGAAAGAAAGAAAAGATGGTGGCTGGTCAGGCACGTACTGTTCAAGCTTTACTTGCTTACATTTTCCCAGTAGCGGAAGGGCTCCTCAGTTTGAAAAGCGGAGCTGTTGATGCTCGCCATAAATCGTCTGCTGGAAATAGAAATAGTCATCATCCTGAACTGCCATGCGCTCTGTTCGTCCTCTTTGTCGTCGTCGTCATCATCTTATTCTTCGCTCCCACAACACGTGCCGTGATTTCTCCGGCGCGGGATACAGCAACCCTGAATCGCTATTGAACAAATACACAGTGAAAGAGATAAAGAAAGTTATAAAAAACTGGCAGTTTTTCCGCGTACGAATACAACCGATGAGCGAAGCTCCTTAGAAATGGGACTCAAACGACTATGCGCCTGATCTCGCTGTTGGCTTTCATGAAGGCGGTAGGGTGGGGAGCGGGTTGGCAGAGCGTCCGCTGCGCTCGGTGGCGAGAAGGACTGAGTGAGTGAGTGTGCGGCGCGCAGCTCAGGGAGAGGGATAGAGGTGGGAGAGGCGTACGAGCGGTGATGCGGCAGGGAGCTTCGACGGCGGCGACGGAACTCAACGAGCGGCGTTCGGCGCGCGCAGCGTCTCATCGTCTTATAGCGCCGGTGCCGGGTGGAGAGAGTGTCTACTACTATCTTCGACAAGGCGCCCGAAGCGCACTAGAATTGTGGTTGTTTCACAATCCACGATAGGTGGTAAAAGGGAAGACGACCATTATAACCGGTTGTGCACAGAGCTTATTTCATTTAACCTCGAATTTCGGGTGCGCTAGAACCAAACTGCTGAAGGCCTAAACATTTTCTCTTAAATCACCGGCCACTGCGACCTAAAGCGATGCTTGAGAAAAGATAGCTTCGACGGCTACGGCAGGGTACGGGCCTAAAGAGCTTCGCTGCTAAAAAAAAAACAAAAATGTTTTGGCGAGAAATATCGCTTGGGGAGATGGGATTCGAAACCCTGTCCCCATTATCCTAAGGCATCCAGGTACGCGAACAGAGCATACCATAAGATAGCCTTGTATAGCATAGCAAGGAGGTCGGAATGGGAGGCGAATGCGAGAAGGAGAGAGAAGAGAAGGGAAGTGAGTAAAACATAGCATAGAACAAATAAGCAAGAAAGAAAAAGGAAGGAGGAGTAAGAATAAAGAAAGAGAGCGAATGAAATAGAGACAGAGGAAAAGATAGAAAGATGAAGCAAGGGATAAATGGAAAGAGGAAGAAAAAAAGAAATATCGAGAAAAATAGAAAATCAAGAAAGAGAAAGAAAGAGCTAGATAGAGAGAAAGTAACAAAGAGAAATAAAGAGAGGATAAAAAAGAAAGAACACAAGTAAACAGAAAACAAATGAAGACAGGAAGGAAAGAAGAAGGAGAAAACTAGAGAAAACAAAGAAGACCGCACAGCTCCGAACTTCCTTCAGGCATGGTACCATTAGTGCGAAGCTGCCTTAATTTTTTTAACTACCCTACATGCAGTAGAAGGATGCCAATAAAATTGTATTTAGAAAACTGTTAGAACATTCTAGGATGAAAACTCGGATCCAACAAAGCCCAAGCAGTCCTTGGTTTACAATGAAGTATATTCTTCAACGAAGCCCTTATTGGGATGAGAACACAAGTACCGCACACCTGTGCATCAACCATCTATCCCACACGCAAGATATTTTAAGTAAACACATTATCTTCAATGTAGGCATTTAAATAAACGGTTGTGGCGATGACGTTTATTTGGGCAATGGTATGCAGTAAGGCGATTTATCATTGGTCCGCAAATACTGGTCCCCTGTTGCTTTACTTTGCAAGCTGTGATAGCCCATTTCGCCGTCGTACTTCTTTCCGTCACTTTTACAACGCCCGCTCTCGTATGCCGGCCATCCACCACTACACTTAAGTGCTTTGAAAGTGCACCCCTTGTTTGTTATGGATTCAATGAACAGCTCCGGGGCCCTGCCATGGCTGCAAGCGCGCCAACTCCCGAAAAAACCTGAAACAACAAAGACGACCGTTTTGCCCGGTTAGAAATGACAAGAGAAATTGCCATGACGACTGGAGAAATTGATGTTACAACATATCTCTGTAGCTAATACAGCTTCCTGATGCACGGGAGACCTTTCTTTTGTGCAAGAGCTTTTGGAAACAACGGAGACCTAACAGGGTGATGCAACAGACAACAGGGTACCAACAGGGTGCCATGTCCGAAAATACGAGAGATAAGAATTTTCTGTAGTTGCATTCTGTTTTAATTTTTAAATGGATCTAAACAGGGATTCACATTTTCCTATTCGTAAATGTACATTGCTGATCTGGACGTAACTGACACCGCCATGTAACGGTACAAGCATGATGACACGCGAAGTTCGTGACTAATGGTAGCGTTGTCCGCACATCGCATGTAGCTTCTTTCGTTATTGGCAGAGATACTCTAATGACGTCCCGGCAGCGTCTTTGTCACATTAAAGCATCTTAAATGGAACGTGATTACTCTTCTTTGAGATCATTGTAGTCATTTCACTAGAACTCCAGCACCTTAAAAATCTGCATCAATAACGCCACATGTAAGCTAACGATTGTCACACGGACAATTAATGAAGTGGCAGCCGCTTGGGCTCTGTGGTCATTAAAGTAATTGATGAGCAATTTTTGCAAGACTTGAATGCAAATTACCATTTTGCAATTGAAGTTCCATTCACGTTTTGTTGTTTTTAAATTAGCAATAATTTATGTTTACATTTACATTAGCAATAATATCTTCAAGTTGTTGGCAATGCAGTTTTAGTATAATCTGGCACGCATACCTGTAGGACAACCAGGCTGGTCTGAGCCCCCCGTTCGGGTAAAAGTCTACGTGACCGACTGACTTGTCCACTCCAAGGTGATAGTGTTCAAGACTACCCGCATTCGCGTGTATCACATCTACAAAGTCCGCATCATCTCGTGAAAGGCACCCCGTGCTGTTCACGAACAGAGGCCCCGCGGGATCTAAACCTGAAAAAAAGAAATGAATTCGTCCTTATTGTTAAACAGCGGCTGATATATGTATATATATATACATTTATATCTGGTGTTGTATAGGCTTGCAATCTACACCTCTCAGTGACTTAGTGGCTAACATGTCGCACTGCTATTCAGTATTGGGAATGTTTGATGCCAGGCTTCGACAGTCACATTTTGATGGAGCGTCAGCCAGAAACATCACCTCAAGCCTCAGTTGTTCAATGATATGGCGCTTGTGGAAAAGTCTACGTATTAAAGATACTTCACTGTATGACTGTGCTTTGTTGTTTTGGTATCGTGTGTTGAAGAACGCCATTGACAAAAGCCCGCTGGATAATCGATAAATATAAAAGCGCACGGAGGGTTCTTATCGAGTCTGTTGCGTTGTTTGCATTGGTGATATATTCTGAATTTATTTTGCTTTAGTTTTTCATTATGATTTTACACTAAGTAGTTGCAGAGCAGCTTTTGCATCGTCTTTTTTAAGGGAACAGGTTAAGCCCTCTACCCGCCATGTATTTTAGGCGAAGTTTATGTACCTTTTTCTCTATAACCATAGGAGTTACAGTAATTTTTTTTACTATCCTTGTGATCATAAGCCATGCCTCTTCTTATTGAAGCAGCTTTAGCACTGAAAATTGTAATGCTCATCTTTTGTAATTTTTTTTTACTTCAGGTACATAATTATCACTCGTTATTAGGTATTATTGTCGTGTTGAAGAAGAGCACTTCTTCACACAACAATAATTCTGCTTCAGCATATTCCCTAGTATATTATCTAAATACTGGCCGAAATCTATGTTTCTAGATTGTGCGGTTGCCGAGATAAAGGAACAAAAGTACAAAAAGCATAATTTGAGACAATCGCATTTAAAGTCCAAAATGTGCATTATTTCAAAAGTACAACAAAATAACGTCAAATTGACGGACCCTTTCAATAGGCACCAGCCAGATACTCAACACCAATATCACTTTTTCTTTTAGTGTTGAAACGTCTTGCCTGGCGAGCATCCTTTGTCGCCTGCTGTGTAGCCCTGTCAGCAAAGTACTGTCGACGCAGGTTAAGGGCACGTAGGCCCTGCAATGTGCATGCCCTGGCGAAATTCCAAAGGGGTTCAGCCAGGCCCGTAGCCAGGGGGGGGGAGCTAGGCCCCCCCCCCCACCCCCACCCCCGAAATTCGGATTGAATGGGGTGTTTTACCGAGGAAAAATAATAAAAATGGGTGTTTTTCAAGGCTTTCAACAAGTGCCCCCCCCCCCCCCCCCCCCGAAAAAAAATTCCTGGCTACGGGCCTGGGTTCAGCACATTCACACGGGCTATATTCCCATAATTAAAAGTGAGCACAGCATCAAGAGTGCATATTTTCAATGTTTGGTGTCCAAGGAAAATGTTTTCTGGAGCGCGCTCCCACACGACAATATTTAACGAGTCGTTGGGGTTTTGAGTTTTCCCATGGAGGCATTTAGTTGTAATTCTGGATTAGCTAGTTGCGGATAAATCGCTTACCAGCCTCAACAACAGATGCTGGAAAGTGTTCTTTATGGACGAATGGTTCCCCATTCAACTGGGCTTTGTTTATTTGCACCAAGTGTCGGCGTCTTTCGGGCAAAGGCCGTGTGATGGATTGGTATCCGTTGATGCCATGTGAAAATATGTGGCCCGGACAGCTTTTCGCATGTCCTCCAAGCTGGCTCTATTTCTTCTAATGGCCAAACCGTAGTAGTTTTGGTGCTTGCCAATGATGACATCACTAAGACGTCCCCGGCCAGATATAGATTTCCCGTCAGAAAGCTTGATGCCCCTGCATTCTTTCGTTTTCGCGGTTCTGGGGCCATTCTTTCCTGAATGCGCCAAATGCACTCCAGCTTGCAAACTGTAACCCCTCCATATGGCTTTCATGTTTTAACTGCAAGGAATCCCTTGCTACTTAAAAATCGGGGCATGGCAGGCCGCCGCACAAGTTTTGAAATCTGCCATTTTGAGACAAAAAGAATTCGCCCTGAGACAAACAAACGACTGATTCTGGTTCAGAAGAGTCCGCAGATTTCAAATTTCGCAAAAAAGAAAAAAACATGATTTTTTCAATATTTTTGCTTACCCTGTCCCCTTAAACAATGTCTGTTTGTCACACGCATACTTATAAACTCAAAAAAAAAAAACTGTTGCGCCTGCACACCTCTTGTAGTCATGATTTTTACTGCGAACTGAAATTTCCTAGTTTCGAAGCTTTGAAGGAGAGGCAGCGTCTTTTCGTGACGCTATTTCGTCCCTGGTTGTTGCGTAAGTGAAAAATAGATGAAATTTCATTGTAAGTCTGACGAGCGCTCGTCGTCGTCATTTGTGTTCCGTCCATTGTGTTTTTTTTTTGCGCTGTATTGAGCCAGAATTATGTACCAACAAGCCCAAAGTCGTAGGCGGCAAGATAGATAGATACGCTCAAAGTCACCGAAGTTCGGTATGAAATGCTTCACATTTAAAAGGGAAACGTCTAGACCCTTTAGTGAAGAAGACAGGCAGGTTGGGCGAGTCGGTCGATTCGTATGGTAAATATTAAATAGCGCTTAGCACAGGGCAGAATGCAAAAAGTGACACGCATGATGCCAACTGTGCCACTTCATACTATGTCCCGTGTGCTAAGCGCTGTTTTGTATTTATCTGCTAATCTTACGGTTCACTCACAGGATCCTTGCCCAGGTAGTTTTCGTTCCTCATATAGTTTTGGTAAACGAGGTTTTCTTACAAGTGCAAGAACTCTAACACTACTATATCTTGTTTTCATATTTTGGTGCCTCTCATTTGCCATTTATTATGCGTGCTACTGAAGTCCACTATTTCTTAACGTCGAATTCACCACTTGTGCTCAGCGCACCAGGATATTAAGTAAATGCGTTTTTGTGAGGAAGCTATACAGAATAATTATGATGATCTGATTCATTATTCCGCAAGAGTAAGTATGCACATTGTCATCCACATCCAATATGTCAGGCCTTAATCTCACTCATATACAGCAACAAACACGGAAACTTCATTATCACTCACATGTTAGGTATCGAGCACTGAACAACAATATAAAGATTCAGAGTGTAGCCGTACTCGAGCAGAGAAATGCACTCTAATGATCGTGAACAGCGAACGAAAGTGAATGATGCCGTTTCAACGTCGCGATCTTTTGACTTCCTGAAATTCCGAAGCTTGCATACCTGTGATCCGGCCAAGCTTTTTCTTTGTGGCTATATAAAAGTGCCGACCGCAGAAGCCAGCGACTTGGGCACCCAAGCTGAATCCCACAACATGGACACTCTTCGCAGACAGCTCGTTCTTCGATGACGTAATCATCTTTTGAATTAGCAGCGAAAGCTGAGCACCTGGCATAGGCGTGTCCCTGGCGGCCCTAAAGTAGAACGGAAATTCGGCTCCTTTGCGCCAGTCCACGATCAATACGTTGCAGCCAGCCTAGAAAAAAAGATGCATGAATAAGAAAACAGTCACACAATAAAGAGGGCTGCTTGCTGAGATAGTTGGTTCATTACTTGAGCAAAATACGTATGGAGTGAAAAGGGCTGGGACGTAGTGAAGACACAAACTCAGAAACATGGACGCCGACTTCCAACTGTTCATCAACAGAAACCACGCTAATGTACTGCCGTAAAAAGTAATCTTATTAATGATATAATAACATAGATGAAGGAACAAATCAGTATGAGCCGCTAATCAAACATAGTGGAAATATATGCACCGGAAAGCAGCTGTTAAATCATGCCAGCCTACTAGAACATGAGTTCATTACATGATCAATCCTAGTGATGAGGTCCCTTATGCATTTGCTTAAGGGCACCGACAACTGCCCAGAACATGAAATGAGATAACTCCATTCATGGAAAGATTGTCCGCTGCATTGACTCAAACCAACCCTGTTTTTTCGTGAGAGGTGGATTTATATTTTTATTTCTCCGTTGAGAATCGTGAAAAATGTCCTTTGGCGGCTCTGGCGGCAACAACATGAACGAACCGATGTACCTGACCACGTGACCATTGATTACTGTACGCGGTCGACGATATTTTTGTTAGTATTGAAATACTGTTCGTTTCTTTATATTAGGAGATATTACTCCATAAAAATGGACATATAGGCCTGCGTTAGTAGTATGCATTCAAGTGGCACTGCCTTCGCGTGACGTAATGATCACATGCTCGTCAGCGCGTTTTGAGCAGCTTTTCAGCGTGCTCATGCAACCGTGCGCGCAGTTTCCAGGTCGCTGAGGTTTTGGAGCAATATAGTTTTTCTACCTTCATTTCGTCTCAGAAGTTGCGTGCACTGCTACTTGCCGCGGCCGTGCATATGCGTAGTGACGTTTTCGATGACTTGGCTTGGCTCGTGTATCGATAGAGTAACGACGCCGGTACAAGCCACCCAGAACACAGGCGCAGGCACACGCAAGGCGGTACAAACAGAGGGAAGGTGTATAATGTCACATCATCTCATTGTAACAATTTGTTATTTTTCAAAAATAGCTGAAAAGCTCAAAATAAAGGTGGATAAGCATAGTTACAGGAACTCCAGCGAAAGCAGAACGACTACAGCTTTCACAAATCGCAAGCAGGGCTGGCGGCATCGCTATCAGTTCTCAGCGTTTCTGGAGGAAAGGTACATGTATGTTTAGAGCCTTTCAGATCGAAAAATACTGCTTGTAAAATAACTACGTGCTTTTGGGATTAACTACTGCAGCTACAAACCCTACGAAGGGTGAGGTTTCTGTCGTGCCGTAAAAAAGTGGGTAGAGAAAAATCAGTTATCGGTCCCTTTAAGACAACCCAAGCTCGGAAAGCTCTTTTCCTCTCTTCGTTTCCTCTCAGTCTATAACAGTGATACCCCCTGCACCCCCCGCCCCAGCTTTCAGCACCTGGCGTAGTTTTTCGCTGCAACGAGGGAGCGGATGCATTAAGAGCTTTCTCCAACTCACGCGGTATCGGGGCGCCTCCGCGATCACCCCTCCTTTGACCAAGCCACGATGACGTCATCATGTGACGTGAAATTGGCGTCACATGATGAAGCCACCGCATGGTGACTATTTTTTGCATCACCCGTGGTGACGCCGCGGACGTTAACGGTCAATGCTCACATTCGTTGTGGCATACAAGGGTTGCGGCTCAAGAACAAGTGACACACAGTTTGACTCCCGGAGACGGCACATGTGTTCTACTGCGTCACCTGACCATAGTGGCAAAGACAGGCGGCTGCGGCGATGCTAGCCTCAGTACGATTCGACAGAACACTACTGCCAGGTTGTTTTTTTAATGGCGTAATAGAGGCCTGCGTGCTCGCAGTAGTACCCAGCTCCGGATACTCCACCAAGGTAAATGTAACTGGTAGCGAAGCTTCCATAGAAGCCCATACGTTCAGAAAATGGCGGCTCATCAGCTGCTCATGCGGCTTAGCGCCATCTGTGTGAGGAGGGAACACTTCCGGCGGAACAAAAAATAAAGCGGATGTGACGCAATAGCTGGTAAATAAGTGACGTCATTTTGTTTGCACTAGCGCGAAATTTGATCTCAAATCAGTTTTCGTAGGCCCCTGACCGCTAAGGAGTCGCGCTAAGGGGATCGCCGGCGAGTCCTCCACGAGTGTGCGTCAAGTCAACGCCAGTTAAACTAATATCCACTTATGTCAAGACAGTGCTGTTTAAGTGCACTGCCGTTTAATTCGCCTTGATTTTAGCATGAAACTTATTCTTGGAACTTTTATTCGGCATTCGTGGCATCTTCCACAGATGTATTAAAGCAACCAGCAGCGTACCTTTCATATTTGCAGCGTTGCTTATTTACTTCGCACATACGCAGGTTTTTTAGAGTGCACAAGAAGAAATGACGCCTACTCACGCCAAAATTATAAGACTTCAGTTTTATTCAATGGTCACAACAACTCAACTTTATTACACTGCACACATTGAGCACCAAGTGTGGTAATGAGCACAAAAAGTGTGCGGGCACTACATGCGCTTTGTTTTGCCTTATGCTCCGATAAATTACCGTTACTTATGCGAATGCGGGCATGCGAATTGTAGCGCGATAGATAACTTAGCGGTCTGCTCACCGATAACACGAATAATAGTAGGCACTGCGTGCTCAAGAAGGAAACCGGGCCACAGGAATACTGATGCATGAAAGTCCAGCGAGCACAGTCCTCTGAACAGTTGCCCTTGTTTCTTATCTAGAAGACACAGGTCACCAGGCATACATGTGTTGCTACTGCATCCTTGCACAGCACATCGTTTCCGCAGGTACCGAAGCAAGCACCCGGCGTTAAATGTTATCCGCATCGTCCCGCTGCCCGTTGGACACTGTACTCAAGACGTTCACCCACGATGAAATGCATGCCAACTTCGCGCACAGCACAACTTAAATTTTCACCACATTAAGTCAGAGAACGCAAGCAAGTGCGGAACACTAAAACACGTGAGGGGGGTGTGTCATCACAGACGAATTTTACGAGCGCGCCTTTCCATGCAGTGCAAGGGCTGCACTTAGTAATAATGGCGTGCGCAGAGGGCGCTAAGAAAAAGATTTTTCGTAATAATAAAACACTGTCATAAATTATTTGCTCATTGCTCCTACATAATATTGTTGGGGAAGTAAATGTCATTTGTAAAACATAACGATTGCTTCGCCTTTGAATAAAACTTGGTTTTTCACTATTAGTGTTTGTTCCCACCAAACATAGTCGCGCTTCAATCGCAGCTCCCATAACTCCCCATGCTGATGTCGCTTGCAATAGCTTCTGAACCGCTTTTCGCCCGAAGTTTCGCGACCTATTTGGATAGACCTTGACTCCACTGCTCATACATTGTAATGTTGCCAACAATCACAAAACTAGTGCAAATGAGTTCTGCGGAATCCCGCAAGGTGGGGAAGGGTTCAGAAAGGGAAATTAGACAACCACCCGTTTGTAGCACGAAGCCACAAGGAAATCCATACGGATTTCTCAGAAAGAAAAGCTTCTTAGTTGCCGAAAAATTCGTCCTGGTCCGGGGTTCGAACCCGGGACCAACGCCTTTCCGGGGCGGTCGCTCTACCAATTGAGCTAACCAGGAAGCTTTGCCACTATGGTCAGCTTTTCTTTCTGAGAAATCCGTATGGATTTCCTTGTGGCTTCGTGCTACAAACGGGTGGTTGTCTAATTTCCCTTTCTGAATCACAAAACTAGGAAGATAAACACCTAAGTTAATGTTCACACATTATCTTTGTACCGAAACAAACATGTTCGCGCCACAGATGAGTTCACATAGCATAACAGTTCACACAATTGAATTGTCGGAATAGAAAAGTTCGTCATTATGTAAACACTGCAGGTAACCGTGCTCTGTCTGCAACAGTCGTGTTCGCAGAAAGAGACGTCATTTTCGTTCGCACATTATACTCATCAAGGCAATATTTATCAATATCCTCAGCCTATTTTAAAATCCATGTCCAGACGAAGTGCTCACCAACTGAACTCAAGTTTAGCCGACCTGCATAACCTGATTTCGTTTCATTCCTACAATTTTTTAGGGGCGAAGCACCTTAGGACCTCACAATGTCCGTCAGGCCGGTGTAGTCTACAGAACCGAAACCGAAAATGAACATCTGTGAACAATAAAAAGGTTGTCAAAAGGCTGTTAACCATGACAAACAAATTAAAAGGTCACAACCGAGTAAAAACACCGGCATTCAACCACCTATCAATCAAAGCATATGACAGACCGAAAGGTTAACAAGAAAAAAATAAAACACTGTTAACCAGAACAAAATAGAAGGCCACAAAACCATAAAAGCGGCAAAGTGGCAACGCCAACAAGCTACCCCGTAGTAGAAGGCGCAGCAACGGGCGGCTGAACGCCAGAACCGTTGTCTACTGGAGGCGGAGACTCACAATGCCACCAGGGGTCACTGATAAAGGCGCGCGCTGTGCGCAGTCTCGCCGCCGCCATGGACGGGGCGGCGGTGAGATAATTCACGATCCGATGCACACTGCTTCGCCCCATCATCAGCATTCACTTTGTGGATATACGTGGATTTCGTTTTATTCATCGACCTCTGCTGTTCACAGTTGTCTTTCCCGTTATTTAGTACCCATTGGGTAGCTTTATTAGACCACCGGTTGAATTATCTTCCTTGATACGTACTGAAATATGGGTCATACCTTCTTTTTATCTGATACCGATTGCTGTCTTCCGGTTTCTTAATTTGCACATATCCTTTTGCGCTTCACGGCACGCTGCGCAGGCTTCAACGTTTCCAGTCTCTCTGTTATGCTGGAAGCTTCTGCCCCTACGCTAGTACTGACAAGACGGAAAGATTTTACGCTTGCCGCCCAAGGTGCGTTAAGTGGCTAGTGGAGACTTCACAGTTATCCTCGATCAAGCTTAAGTTCCTGCTTATTCTTTGTGAAGTTCGGTGCGGTGATCAACAGTCTCCTTAATCCTATAGACACTTCATCTGATTGACCTAGATATACATTCTATGGCACACATTCGAATCTCTCATTGCCAATCTTGAATTATTGTCCGCGTGCTGGGCTATGGAGAGGTACCTTTAACTATTGCATATTTGTCTTCAACCTCAATTTAACTGCAATAAGATCTTTTTTGCAGGCTAGTTGTTTCAAATCATTCAATGGGTTGCGTACCGCGCAAGCACACAGGAAGAACAAAAAATATGCTTTTAGATGCGAAGCATCTTATGCTCGGAGCTATGTCCAACCCTCCCTCCCGCGTCCGGCGTCTGGCCACTTTCATGAAGTAGGGAAGCACCCATTATGCGAACAAGAACACTGTAGTAATATGAAGGCCGTCAACCACTACCACAGTCATCAGAGTCATGACCGAGAGGACAGAGAGGCTGCTTAGCAATGGCTAAGCAGGTCGTGTCTGTCGCCCAGGGTGACCCCATTCCTTGATCTTGCCTGCATGTGTTTGGAGGGGGGCTTAGTCCGTCCCTCTTTCCCGCGTGCCAAACCACAACAGCGCATGCGCGTCCCCTCCCCCCTCTCTCTCTCCTCTCCTACGCTCACCCCTTTCTCTCCTCTCGGAATCCTCTACTCTACGGAGCGGCCCCCCGCGTCCCACACCCCCCCACAGCGCATGCGCGTTCCCTCCCCCCTATACTCTCCTACGCTCACCCCCCTTTCTCTACTCTAGGAATCATCTACTCTACGGAGTTGCGCCCGCGTCCCACATCCCCACAGCACATGCGCGTCCTCTCCCCCCTCTCTCCTCTAGGAATCCTGTACTCTACGGAGCGGCTCCGGCGTCCTACACCCATCAGCGCATGCGCGTCCTCTTCCCCTCTCTCCTCTAGGAATCCTCTACTCTACGGAGCGGCTCCCGCGTCCCACAGCACATGCACGTCCCCTCCCCCCTCTCTCTCCTCTCCTACGGTCCCCCCCCGTTCTCTCCTCTAGGAATCCTCTACGGAGCGGCGCGCACGACAGGTGGTGCAACAGCTGCATACTCCGCTGGGGGGCGCCACTGTAATTCCTCGGTATAAAAATGACGGAGCGCACGCGCCTGATTCTCTCTCCTGTGCAGCGCCGCGATGAGCGCCCGGACTGCTGCCGTGAAACGAGAGCGGCGACGTTCCTCCCGCTCAAGCTAATTATCTCCCCGCTGCTTCGCATCCACACATGGTTCCCTTTAGCGGGAGATGGGGAAGTTTTTTCGTCTCTTTTTCTTCTTCCTTCCATCATTCTTGCCCAGTATGCTACCCGCCCAATTTAACAATTTCCATGTGCAGGTCTTCAATCTTGTAGCGCATATTTGTGCCATTATTGCTGACTAGCACAATGTAATCAGAAAAACGCACGTCAGAGTTGCGAGTTCCGCTTATGATAGGCAGATTTGGGCTTCTCTGAGTAACTTGTAGAATTTTTCAATCGCTTGTCGCGTTTTTCGAACTTATTTGCATTTTTCCAGCAAATATTTATTCTATTGGTAATAACGTTCATCAACAGCGTGTTTTTCCTTGTCAATGTCATTTAGTAGTCGAGTGTGGATGCCAAACATACGTCGTGGGAATCGACTAGTAACGTTATTCATGCACTGGCAAACGTGAATTCAACCGAATGGAGGCTACCCTGGTGACGATGTTAACAAATATGTACGTCCTTTCGTTCATAGTTGCGCATATTTTCGCCCTACAAAATAATAAAAGCAATATTTTCAAGTCCCCTGGGCATTTGAGGGGCATTTTGTATAATAATTAAAATATATTCAAAAATGGGAAATTTCATTAAATAACGGTTTCGGGACATTTTGTGATGATAATTTGCTTCTTAGCTCGGTAGCATTTGGCAAATCTGACGCAAGTCGTAGCAAACGAGTATTCGCCTGAAGAAAAAAAAAAAAGAACGTACGTATTTCAGAAGCGCGTCCTTCATGGAGATGACCCAGGGTGTTTCGCCGCTCTCAGTGAACCCGTGTACTATAGCGACGAGTGGCTTTTTCATGTTCCAGCGTCCTTTCGCCAGCACTTCCGACCAGTTCTGATCAGTCACCCGCACCCCTCCTCCCGCGCCGCCTGTGAAGAAGCTGATTTCAGTCCCTACGTCTTCTGGAGGGTCGGGCCCAGCAACTTCGAGGCCCATGCGGTTTTTCGGGTTGAAGCATCCCACGTGTTTGTAGCAGGGATACTGTCCTAACGCAGCGCCGGTTAAAGCCGTAGTCTGCGGAAATAATCAAAAATAAATACCCATGAACTATGATGAATGCGAAGGGACAGACGCAGCACCACAACACACCGCTGATGCACAGTCCGTTTTCTTTTTAAAGGTAAGGTCCACCCATCTTTCACCGTAATTGCGCATTCTGATTAGGAATTTTACGTCGCTTACTGTAAGAAAAACTGGGTCCTTATCCAGTTCAAGAATTCGATCTCGAGAAGTAACCACTACTGAATTTTGAAAACGTCAACGCTATGGCATAGAAGGCGGGTAAAGGCGCGCTTTCTGCTTTATTTAACGCGACCAGGCACTGCAGAATGGGCCGGACCATGCATGCTTAGAGTTGGTTCTGCGTCTGTGCGCCAACAATTGTTTCGTCTAAGACGCATGGACAGTACGTTATGTGCGTCTTGTAACTCCTCTGAGACACTTGAACAGCTTGTTTTAGACTGTACCGCATTCGTTATGCATCAGGGACTTCTCATCAAGGAATATGGACTTATTGGACTTAAGTGTGCGACCCTCGATTATCGCCTGTTTGCGGCAGGTTGCGCTGCTTGGCTTGACCGCGCCCATCGAGGTTAAAGCAGCGCAAAAACAAAAAACAAAAAGAAAACGCTGACAAAGAAACAAAACACGACGTTGTGTCTCCTTCGTCCGTATCGTTCGCGCATCTTTAACAATGATGGAGCCTTACGAACTATCCCAGTTGTTGATATTGCCACAACCATCAGCCCTCCTAACATTCACAAACAAAACCAATTTGGCTTCGAGGTTATGGATATTCCTTTCATCTTACCACTTATTTTTGTCCCCGTCTGTGTTCTTTGTTAGTTTTCCTCTTTCATCTTTTTTCTCGCGCTAAGTTTCTTTTTTCTCTCCCTTCCTTCCCCCCCAAAAAAGTAGACACTCGTACCTCTCTAGGCGACAGCTGTCAGCCTCATCCTCCTGTTCATCTTCGGTGTCGTTTTGTATCAATAATAATAATAATAATAATAATAATAATAATAATAATAATAATAATAATAATAATAACAGGGGTGTGCGAATAGTGAATTTCAGAATCGAATACGAATATGAATCATATACAATTCGAATAGTTTTGAATAGCAACGCAACAATTTTCAAAGCAGGCCTACACTGGTGAGGTTACGATTTTCAAAACAGCCCAAGAACCCCACATTTCATTTGAAACAAATATTCACAAGCTTTAGTCAAGGAACATACGCTTATTTTTAACCAACAAAAATACTACAATTATTTTAACTGAGCAGCAATTATAGAGCCTCCGCATTATTTTTTAACTGCAGGCTGAAATACTGCCGTGACTACAGTTTTTTTTTTCAATCAATCAGCTTTTATTTCTTATTGAGAAATATGGGGGGTAACGGAAAAAAAGCCGTAGTACTGCGCCTTGACAAAGGTCTGGCTCCCTACAAAGTCCAGCAGCAAAATGAGCCACAGTACAATAGTTATTGTACTGGAAATAAAACACATTTTAACTGTATGCACTATGACAGGAAGTGGCAAAATATATCGGGAACTAGAAAAAACACGGAAGAATCTGCTTTTTTATGAATCATTATACATAGTGATGCACATTGATGTGAATAATAACAAGAAAAAAAGGGGCGGAAAGGAAAGAAAAACACGTCGCAATTGAAAGTAACGTAACCTATACAAACGAAAGTTGAAAGTTGATAAATAAGCCCACAATAAACTGCGAAGGCAAGGAAAGTGCAACAAGAGAACAAAAACTTACTATAATCATAGGTAAACGATATGAACGCGACATTCATTTGCTTGAAATCAAAGTAGAAATTGGTTATCCGAGCAGTGAGCATTTTTTTTTATCATGCGAAATATAGAAGCCTTGGTTTATGTCAACCAATATGATAAGCGGTATAGCTGAGAAAGTTATTTTCAACACATAGCACAAACATTCATATGAAAGACATCCAAGCAGTATTTAAAAAGAGAATGAGCAAGTCAAATGCTGACTTCAAAAAAAAAAAAGGAAAAAAAAACACACCATGGGCGAACAGATGAAGCATACATAGCACTCTGCAACTGATGATCACGACTAGATGCTAATGAGAAAGAGCCACTTCGCCAACAGCTTTTAAATAAAACTGATATTTAAATATTGAGCAATTTTCATGAGTTAACATCATCGTGAATTCCATAGTGCTGAAAGTTGAGTGCTGACGATATTGCTTCGGTGACACTGGAGTTTTAAGCAAAGCGCCTTAATCCTGGGCTCAATATGGCGTCGATAACGCCGCAAGTACATGGGCTGTATGCATCTAAGTAAATCAACGTTTAAAACAAGAAGCGTTAGCCCTCGCTGTTCCCACGTCCCATTCTTTCGAGCGTTTTTCGTCGTTGTTGAGTATTCGAGAACTCTGCGAAAAATATTCGGTATTTCGAATGTGCGCTATCCTATTCGAGTACCGATTCGAATACAACGCTACTCGATGCGTTATTCGAAATTTTCGAATATTCGCACACCCCTACCTAACAATAATAATAAATTAGGTGGCACGTGAGCCCTCTCTTGTCCATCTATAGCAGATGCGATGGCTGAAGCAGCTGAGGTGATGCCTCACTTCAATTCCGCCTATAATTGGAGGTCCCGTCCGAACATCTTAAACGCGCAGCAGATATGTTGATAGCTGCTGGAAAGGGAAACGTTTGCTGCGCTACGTCAGTCGCCATGCTGCAGCGTCGTGGCAACGACTCTTTGCCGCAAAATGTAAGCTTGTATTCTGCGACGATCTCTGTCGGTGGCAGTACCGTTTTCAGAGGCGCAGAATGTGTGGCGTTAGGTGACTGTGCCCGTTTCATTCGCCCGCTTTTCCTCAACCAGCCGCTTTAGCCAGCGCCTCCTCTATTTTTTCAATGCCAGATGCGCCCGATCCAGCCGTTCACCACCCTCTCCTCTAGCCCTTTGCTACTCTCAACCATCGCCTAGCCTTCGCGTGTGCTTTGCGTCTTGGTGGAGGGTACCCTTATGTGGTGCCTCACGACGGAAATCAAATGAAGTAATTTTTTGTACAATTCTGTACAGATCCGTCGGGCGCCGTCTTGCTTCCCTCATGTTCACTCGTGTCAAACTTTTCGAACTTTCCCAATGACGACAATGGGGAACTGCAACCAGGAAGCTGTCCTATCACCGAATGGGCATAGAGCCGTCAATGGGGAACTTCCAAAATTATTTTCTTCCTTAAAACAAAAATTGTAATGATAAAACTTGCCATATAAGAAGAACTGTTCATTTGCTTTCGATTGAGGTATAAAGCTGATTTTTAATTGGATGAACCACGTGGTGCAAATTGCGTCACAATGTGGACAAAAACGACGATTTTCTGAAATTCGTGATTTTTTTCCCGTAAAGTTTAGAAACTTGAGGGTTCTGAAAATAGGTCTTGCGCAAACTATATCTTCTCTGGACTAAGTATTCATTGCTCAGATATTCATGCAAGGCGAAATATTGCAATGGAAAAAATGCAAACATAGAACATTTTGGCTAAATTCTTAGAGGCTTACATGGCAGAAAACTGGCACTAATATTATTCGGCTTAAAGCACCTTACACAAACACCTTTGCCTAATGCGTAAACCACATTTGGTGTAGAAACAACAAACGATACTCTTGGAATAAATTTTCTCACAACACAAACAACACCCAGACGACATTCTGGGAAATTCAGAAGGCACCCACGTGGCCAAAAAATTTTTTCTCCATGTAATATTCTAGCAATTCATTGCTTTTAATGCAGAAAATAAGCACAATTTTTTTTTCGAGTACATTTCAGATGGTCGCCAAATTGGCTGGGATGTTTGGCGTGGAATGACCCAACTTCAACCTTGATTTTCTCCGCTAATAATGAACTTATGATAGTGAAACATATGGCATTAGAGTTCTCAGAAGGTAGTTTGTCAATCTAAACGCAGCTATTGTTTCTCTTTAGTGTTCCTTTATGAACATGAATCTAAAGCAAATAGAAGCACCAGTTCATAGCTAACGAGCTACAGAGCGCACGACGGTGACTTCATAGATACTAGGTGGACGGCAACCGCTTTCGGCCACGCGGCCATATTTTCCGGCCGCGGCCTGTGCATCAGCTTCTCCGCAGGGCATGGTTCCTAGCGGCGTTTCGAAAACAGATGCGCAAACTCTGCTACCTAAAGGTAGCATATACAGTAACTCTAGTGGTGGCATTACTTCGAGCCACAAAAAGGAGCACGAAGGAACAAATCTGTCAGACGCATGATATTGGAGAGGGGAAGCGCGTCTATCACATCTCCCTGGGAAAGCGCTCGGGCTCACGTGTGACGCAAGAAGCCGTGTTCTTCATGTGGCGTCGCATCACGACCACTCCCCGAACTAAGGCTGACCGACGGCTCGCATTGAAGAAGGAGCATTTGCACTGGCATTGAAAAAAATAGAGGCGGGTTGCTTTAGCGCACAGCGAAAGCGATATTATGGCAATGTATCCAACAGCTATTATGTCAAAATACGGCCCTTGTTCGCGTTCATCTCGTGCACGTGAGCCCTCTGCTCGTCACTTGAATCGGTACCTTCGAAATTTAAGTCAGCAAACTGCAATTCACGTAACTATCTAATCAACTGACTTTGCTGGAAATTGTC
Organism: Rhipicephalus appendiculatus; assembly: GCA_030522465.1. Lineage (NCBI taxonomy): Eukaryota > Metazoa > Arthropoda > Arachnida > Ixodida > Ixodidae > Rhipicephalus > Rhipicephalus appendiculatus. Next base: position 118,427 of record JALIZH010015259.1, read on the forward strand.
TACTTAAAAAAAATGTTGCTTCTTTTTTTCATTTCAGTATAAAGCAGCATGTTCCCTGCTTTGAATAATACAATCACTCTTTAAGTAAACCAGTTTGGTCCAATAAAAGAAGTTCTCGCATAAAAATTAAAGGGCCCCTCACCACCCCATGTTGAAAGATGAGGGAGTGGTTTCTTCCTCGCCATCGCTACCCTTCGCAGAGGCGATGTGTCCTCCTCGAGCACTAAGCGCTCGAGCCTATCAGGATTTCGCGCTTGTCGGCTGCACGCTGTTATCACCGCTTGCGCAGTCGTAAACACAAAATGAAGTGAAATCAGTTGATCACGCACGATAGTCATGAGAGACAAGGTATCAATGATGGGTGGCTGCATAGCAAAGCATTCCAGGACACAATTCACATCAGATAGTTTGCGTATATGGACCAATCGAGAGCATGTACACTAAAGACGTCACGGGAATCCCTTTTCTGCGCGACGAAGTGCGCAAGAAATACGAGAAACGCCAGGAGATAATATTGCGCTCGTTTTTAGTATTCTGAGAGCCTGGCGAGGGGTCCTTCAAGAGGTAGAAACACGGGAAAAAGTGAAGAAAAACAATACAACACAAACAGCACTAACAAGGTTTTCCGCATACGTAAATGCTCGATAGCCACACTCACGTCTCCAGAAGCGGCGTTAAATATGTCCCAGAAAGATCGGGAAGTCGGTTCCAAAAGGTCTGCTAGTTCCTCTGTCTTCGAGTCAGCTCCATGCAATCCTACGAAGTTTTTCTTCTCTAATGCCTTGAGCAGACGGACCCTGGTGTGATATGAAGTGTTGTGTAGCACCTGCAAAAGATTTCGCGCAATTTGAGAGAGGTCAAGGTCGACCTGAACCAGTGAGTCCGCGGCGGTGGGGTAGCGCTTAGGGTACTCGACTGCTGACCCGAAGGGCGCGGGTTAGATCCCGCCCGCGGCGGTCGCATTTCGGTGGAGGCGAATTGGCAGAGGCCCGTGTACTGTGCGATGTTAGTGCACGTTAAACAACACCAGATGGTCGAAATTTCCGGAGCCCTCCACTACGGCGTCTCTCATAATCATATCGTGGTTTTGGGACGTTAAACCCAGATATTATTATTGCGATAGCAATTATATGGACAGTCTCGACGGGTTTTTGCCGTCGCCGTCGCCGTCATGTCGCGTATGAATTCCAAATTGATAAGAACCCCTGCGCATCGTACGTTCTACCAGCGGGTAATAGCGGGCGAGCGGGAGCGGTGAACGCGGCTGAAGCTGCGATCAAACGAGCCGGCATCTCCGTCGCTCCGAGGCGCATGCGATAATATCCCCCCCAACTGTTCAACCGGCACCGGCCGTCGTTCGCGAGCGTGCAAAGACGCGAGGGGGGGGGGGGGGGTGTCCCTCGAGCGCGGTCGTCGCGGGGGGCGCGCGTTATCTCCCCCATCTCGGCAGCCAACAGCGGGCGGCCGGTGTACCCTTCTACGAGCTGCACTCTCAACGCAAAGAGAATGTGGTGTGCAGAGTGTCCCTGGAGCGGCCGTATTCCATTAAACAAGCGTCTTCTAGAGTTGCGTTAGATCTGATCCAAAAGAGTTAGCAGCCAGCCTCACTTCGTATAACATTACAATTTGTTGCTATCGCATTCATTGCTTCGCCCTTGCGGTGAAACTGTGACTTTTTGTTATTATTATTATTACCTGAACAAGTGCGCCTTCTCTCTGGACAAGCACAGTGCTGAGTCCTACGCTGTTTGCGCCACTGTGGATATTGGTATTGACATTCATAACTTCAATTACAGCCATTGTCGAGTTAAGCTGCGATATATAAAGTTTTTT